>CAXARV010000139.1:57500-62500 GCA_963971375.1 Platycheirus rosarum
AAGCGCATCATATAATTATATCTGTCAATGATTTATCAAATCTAATACATTTATTTTATGTTAGAAATCCGAAAATAACTAATTGGAATAAACTTAAGTAAAAGATCTTTTGATAAATATTTATTACATTAACAGATTACAATGTCCTTATATGGAAAAATTGCACACTATTTTTATAATATTTTTAAAATACCATAATATTAATGATGAATTTTCCATAATGGATATTCAGGTTCATCGGGCTTAACCTCTAAGCAGTTTCACGTACTATTTAACTCTCTATTCAGAGTTCTTTTCAACTTTCCCTCACGGTACTTGTTTACTATCGGTCTCATGGTTATATTTAGTTTTAGATGGAGTTTACCACCCACTTAGTGCTGCACTATCAAGCAACACGACTCTTTGGAAACACCTTCTAGTAATCATTAACGTTATACGGGCCTGGCACCCTCTATGGGTAAATGGCCTCATTTAAGAAGGACTTAAATCATTAATTTCTCATACTAGATTATAGATGTTCCATACACTGCATCCCATATTTGCCATAAAGACAAAATGGCTTAGTGCTGAACTGATTTCTTTTCGCTCGCCGCTACTAAGAAAATCCTTGTTAGTTTCTTTTCCTTCCCTCATTAATATGCTTAAATTCAGGGAGTTATCTCATATGAGTTGAGGTTGTTTAACATTTCTTTTTTTGTCAAATTTATATTTTATATACTCACAATTCTTTTTCTTTCTCTTACTTATTATTTTCTTTTTTCTTATTCTTTGTCTTTTTTCTTTTTTAATATCAATGCTAGTGAATTTATTTTGTATTTTATTTTATACTGATTAATTCCTCTAACAAAAAGATATTTATTGAATTTGTGTATCCGAATTGAGGTATATATTGTAAATTAATATTATGATTTTTTTTTCAAAAAAAAAAAACAAATAATATAACATATGCTTCAGCACACTTTAAAAGAAATAAATATCTTTTTCATGTACAAGCAACTTATTTAGCATAGTCTCACAACCCTCAACCATATGTAGTCCAAGCAGCACTTAAAAATTAATTCAAGTACATAACAGCATGGACTGCGATATGCGTTCAAAATGTCGATGTTCATGTGTCCTGCAGTTCACACGATGACGCACAGTTTGCTGCGTTCTTCATCGACCCATGAGCCAAGTGATCCACCGCTTAGAGTAGGTTTTTTTTTGTTTTTTTCATAAATCAATTTTTTCAAAGAAATAAAAAATATTATATTTATTTATTTCTTCAATTTTTTTTCTAACATTTACTTTATTAAAAGAAAAAGTTTGAAAAAAAATAACGTTTTTATAGTTGCGAATGTCCAAATTCAGATAAAATCTGAGTCGGTTACTTAGTGACTAAGTACAACTTGTATAACGTTATATTGTGTATATTTTTATATATATATTTAATGTTTTCTTATTGAAGGAACACGTTAATGATCCTTCCGCAGGTTCACCTACGGAAACCTTGTTACGACTTTTACTTCCTCTAAATAATCAAGTTCGGTCAACTTCTGCGAAACAACCGTAACACGTGAGCGTCACAGTGATCACGTCCGGAGACCTCACTAAATAATTCAATCGGTAGTAGCGACGGGCGGTGTGTACAAAGGGCAGGGACTTAATCAATACGAGTTAATGACTCACACTTACTGGGAATTCCAAGTTCATGTGAACAGTTTCAGTTCACAATCCCAAGCATGAAAGTGGTTCAGCGGTTTACCCGGACCTCTCGGTCTAGGAAATACACGTTGATACTTTCATTGTAGCGCGCGTGCAGCCCAGGACATCTAAGGGCATTCCAGACCTGTTATTGCTCAATCTCATTATTGCTAGACGCAATTTGTCCATTTAAGAAGCTAGTGTCCTTATAATGGGACAAACAAACAGGTACGGCTCCACTAACATAAACACATTCAAACACAATTATATTTTACTATATTCATGAATAAAGGCTATGAAAGCTTCAACACCATAATCCTGAAAGCATCTATTTAATATATTTGAGTCTCGTTCGTTATCGGAATTAACCAGACAAATCACTCCACGAACTAAGAACGGCCATGCACCACCACCCATAGATTCGAGAAAGAGCTATCAATCTGTCTTACACGCTTATGTTCGGACCTGGTAAGTTTTCCCGTGTTGAGTCAAATTAAGCCGCAGGCTCCACTCCTGGTGGTGCCCTTCCGTCAATTCCTTTAAGTTTCAGCTTTGCAACCATACTTCCCCCGGAGCCCAAAAGCTTTGGTTTCCCGGGAAGCCACTGAGAGAGCCATAGTAGTAGCTACACCCAATTGCTAGCTGGCATCGTTTATGGTTAGAACTAGGGCGGTATCTGATCGCCTTCGAACCTCTAACTTTCGTTCTTGATTAATGAAAACATCTTTGGCAAATGCTTTCGCTTAAGTTAGTCTTACGACGGTCCAAGAATTTCACCTCTCGCGTCGTAATACTAATGCCCCCAAACTGCTTCTATTAATCATTACCTCTTGATCTAAAAACCAATGAAAGTAGATCAGAGGTCTTATTTCATTATTCCATGCACAAAATATTCAGGCATTTGGAGCCTGCTTTAAGCACTCTAATTTGTTCAAAGTAATTGTACCGGCCCACAACAACACTCGATGAAGAGCACTGAAGCAGGTTTAAATAGGAGGTATAAATAATAATGCAAAGCACCATTAAATATTAGAACTCCACCGGTAATACGCTTGCATACATAAGGTAATGTACAGTCCAAAATTATGGTTTGTACTACCCGTATGAAGCACAAATTCAACTACGAACGTTTTAACCGCAACAACTTTAATATACGCTATTGAAGCTGGAATTACCGCGGCTGCTGGCACCAGACTTGCCCTTCAATAGGTCCTTGTTAAAGGATTTAAAGTGTACTCATTCCAATTACAGGGCCTCGGATATGAGTCCTGTATTGTTATTTTTCGTCACTACCTCCCCGAACTGGGAGTGGGTAATTTACGCGCCTGCTGCCTTCCTTAGATGTGGTAGCCGTTTCTCAGGCTCCCTCTCCGGAATCGAACCCTGATTCCCCGTTACCCGTTGCAACCATGGTAGTCCTAGATACTACCATCAATAGTTGATAGGGCAGACATTTGAAAGATCTGTCGTCGGTTCTGGACCATACGATCGGCAAATTATCTAGAGTTCAACCATATTAACGATTTTCGAAAAAATCGCTTGGTTTTAGACTAATAAAAGCACACGTTCCAAAGGTCCGTGTTTATATTGCATGTATTAGCTCTAGAATTACCACAGTTATCCAAGTAACTGTTAATGATCTAATGAACCATAACTGATATAATGAGCCTTTTGCGGTTTCACTTTTAATTCGTGTGTACTTAGACATGCATGGCTTAATCTTTGAGACAAGCATATAACTACTGGCAGGATCAACCAGAATAATGTTATTTTGAATTTTTCTTTTAATTGTTTTTTTTTATTACAATTATTTTATTTGTAAAACAAATATAAGAGAGAATATTTTAATATTCCCTCTTGTTTATAAAAATACTTTAAAATATTTTTTAAATAAATATTTTCAAATTTTTATTCAATTCCCTTGATATCAGCTGGAACCAAATTTTATATTTTATTTATATAAAATTTGTTTTGAAAACAGAGAATTAATAATTCTCTTTTTCATTCATTCCCACTTATAGGAAAAAACAAACTCAAAATCATTTTTTTCTATAAGTCTCCAGTTTACACTAATATAATTTTTAGCCATTATATGTAAACCCGTACTACACCCATCCGTGAGCCATTGTGGTTATGAACCGACCCCTTCAGTAATAATAGTACATCACCCAAAACGTATTTCGTGATACGAATGTTAATTCGCACCCCAACTTAGGAAGAAAGCAGTCAAACAGCCACTGCTCTCCTAGGGATTCGTGCGATTACCGCCTATCCCATGTATAGGTTGGAAAACAGCCATTAGTACATTTCAAAATTTCATACAAATAGTTATACTTCTCGTATATTTTCATACAATGTTTATTTTCTTGCAGGGACTTTGAAAATATTTCATTTAAACTTATTAACAAATTTCATTTTAATTGTATTTTATAATTTGTTCGGCCTATCCCATGTATAGGTTGGAAAACAGCCATTAGTACATTTTAAAATTTCATACAAATAGTTATACTTCTCGTATATTTTCACACAATGTTTATTTTCTTGCAGGGACTTTGAAAATATTTCATTTAAAATAAAATAAAATGTATATTCAATTATTTTTTCTTGATTTCTCATATATTTTGTAGTTAAAAAAATAGACTTTAGTACATTTCATTTTTTGGGGGTGATTTCTCATATAAATGCCTTTTCGAAGTCTAGAACTGCGTTCATTGCTGGCTGGAGAATAATGTGAAGATTATAATCAAATTTTATTTTTAGTTTTAAAATGTAGTGTAGTAATTTGTGTTATTATTATTTCTGCTTCCAGGCAAAATTTCGACCACAAAACGTTACATTTTAATTTTTCCAAACAATATAATATGGATGAAAGGATTTTTAAGCTTTTTTGGGCCAAATATATATTGTTTAGATATCTTCTTCTTCTTCATCTTCTTCTTCTTCTTCTTCTTCTTCTTCTTCTTCTTCTTCTTCTTCTTCTTCTTCTTCTTCTTCTTCTTCTTCTTCTTCTTCTTCTTCTTCTTCTTCTTCTTCTTCTTCTTCTTCTTCTTCTTCTTCTTCTTCTTCTTCTTCTTTTGTCTAAGTACTTTTTTTGCTAAGTACTTTTCTTCTTCCTTTTTTTCTAAGTACCTCTCTTAGGTACTTCTACATACGCGTCTTCGTCTAAGAACTTCTCTTTGACGTACGCCTTCTTCTTGTAAGTATCGTTACGTCTTTTTCTTAATTAACTTTTAACCAAGATGGGTTGTTAACATTACAATTACTTCGTTAATTGCAGTTTTTTTTTATAGTTCATGTTAATGAAATATTTTATGTAC
>CAXARV010000139.1:67500-72500 GCA_963971375.1 Platycheirus rosarum
GGCTTAACCTCTAAGCAGTTTCACGTACTATTTAACTCTCTATTCAGAGTTCTTTTCAACTTTCCCTCACGGTACTTGTTTACTATCGGTCTCATGGTTATATTTAGTTTTAGATGGAGTTTACCACCCACTTAGTGCTGCACTATCAAGCAACACGACTCTTTGGAAACACCTTCTAGTAATCATTAACGTTATACGGGCCTGGCACCCTCTATGGGTAAATGGCCTCATTTAAGAAGGACTTAAATCATTAATTTCTCATACTAGATTATAGATGTTCCATACACTGCATCCCATATTTGCCATAAAGACAAAATGGCTTAGTGCTGAACTGATTTCTTTTCGCTCGCCGCTACTAAGAAAATCCTTGTTAGTTTCTTTTCCTTCCCTCATTAATATGCTTAAATTCAGGGAGTTATCTCATATGAGTTGAGGTTGTTTAACATTTCTTTTTTTGTCAAATTTATATTTTATATACTCACAATTCTTTTTCTTTCTCTTACTTATTATTTTCTTTTTTCTTATTCTTTGTCTTTTTTCTTTTTTAATATCAATGCTAGTGAATTTATTTTGTATTTTATTTTATACTGATTAATTCCTCTAACAAAAAGATATTTATTGAATTTGTGTATCCGAATTGAGGTATATATTGTAAATTAATATTATGATTTTTTTTTCAAAAAAAAAAAACAAATAATATAACATATGCTTCAGCACACTTTAAAAGAAATAAATATCTTTTTCATGTACAAGCAACTTATTTAGCATAGTCTCACAACCCTCAACCATATGTAGTCCAAGCAGCACTTAAAAATTAATTCAAGTACATAACAGCATGGACTGCGATATGCGTTCAAAATGTCGATGTTCATGTGTCCTGCAGTTCACACGATGACGCACAGTTTGCTGCGTTCTTCATCGACCCATGAGCCAAGTGATCCACCGCTTAGAGTAGGTTTTTTTTTGTTTTTTTCATAAATCAATTTTTTCAAAGAAATAAAAAATATTATATTTATTTATTTCTTCAATTTTTTTTCTAACATTTACTTTATTAAAAGAAAAAGTTTGAAAAAAAATAACGTTTTTATAGTTGCGAATGTCCAAATTCAGATAAAATCTGAGTCGGTTACTTAGTGACTAAGTACAACTTGTATAACGTTATATTGTGTATATTTTTATATATATATTTAATGTTTTCTTATTGAAGGAACACGTTAATGATCCTTCCGCAGGTTCACCTACGGAAACCTTGTTACGACTTTTACTTCCTCTAAATAATCAAGTTCGGTCAACTTCTGCGAAACAACCGTAACACGTGAGCGTCACAGTGATCACGTCCGGAGACCTCACTAAATAATTCAATCGGTAGTAGCGACGGGCGGTGTGTACAAAGGGCAGGGACTTAATCAATACGAGTTAATGACTCACACTTACTGGGAATTCCAAGTTCATGTGAACAGTTTCAGTTCACAATCCCAAGCATGAAAGTGGTTCAGCGGTTTACCCGGACCTCTCGGTCTAGGAAATACACGTTGATACTTTCATTGTAGCGCGCGTGCAGCCCAGGACATCTAAGGGCATTCCAGACCTGTTATTGCTCAATCTCATTATTGCTAGACGCAATTTGTCCATTTAAGAAGCTAGTGTCCTTATAATGGGACAAACAAACAGGTACGGCTCCACTAACATAAACACATTCAAACACAATTATATTTTACTATATTCATGAATAAAGGCTATGAAAGCTTCAACACCATAATCCTGAAAGCATCTATTTAATATATTTGAGTCTCGTTCGTTATCGGAATTAACCAGACAAATCACTCCACGAACTAAGAACGGCCATGCACCACCACCCATAGATTCGAGAAAGAGCTATCAATCTGTCTTACACGCTTATGTTCGGACCTGGTAAGTTTTCCCGTGTTGAGTCAAATTAAGCCGCAGGCTCCACTCCTGGTGGTGCCCTTCCGTCAATTCCTTTAAGTTTCAGCTTTGCAACCATACTTCCCCCGGAGCCCAAAAGCTTTGGTTTCCCGGGAAGCCACTGAGAGAGCCATAGTAGTAGCTACACCCAATTGCTAGCTGGCATCGTTTATGGTTAGAACTAGGGCGGTATCTGATCGCCTTCGAACCTCTAACTTTCGTTCTTGATTAATGAAAACATCTTTGGCAAATGCTTTCGCTTAAGTTAGTCTTACGACGGTCCAAGAATTTCACCTCTCGCGTCGTAATACTAATGCCCCCAAACTGCTTCTATTAATCATTACCTCTTGATCTAAAAACCAATGAAAGTAGATCAGAGGTCTTATTTCATTATTCCATGCACAAAATATTCAGGCATTTGGAGCCTGCTTTAAGCACTCTAATTTGTTCAAAGTAATTGTACCGGCCCACAACAACACTCGATGAAGAGCACTGAAGCAGGTTTAAATAGGAGGTATAAATAATAATGCAAAGCACCATTAAATATTAGAACTCCACCGGTAATACGCTTGCATACATAAGGTAATGTACAGTCCAAAATTATGGTTTGTACTACCCGTATGAAGCACAAATTCAACTACGAACGTTTTAACCGCAACAACTTTAATATACGCTATTGAAGCTGGAATTACCGCGGCTGCTGGCACCAGACTTGCCCTTCAATAGGTCCTTGTTAAAGGATTTAAAGTGTACTCATTCCAATTACAGGGCCTCGGATATGAGTCCTGTATTGTTATTTTTCGTCACTACCTCCCCGAACTGGGAGTGGGTAATTTACGCGCCTGCTGCCTTCCTTAGATGTGGTAGCCGTTTCTCAGGCTCCCTCTCCGGAATCGAACCCTGATTCCCCGTTACCCGTTGCAACCATGGTAGTCCTAGATACTACCATCAATAGTTGATAGGGCAGACATTTGAAAGATCTGTCGTCGGTTCTGGACCATACGATCGGCAAATTATCTAGAGTTCAACCATATTAACGATTTTCGAAAAAATCGCTTGGTTTTAGACTAATAAAAGCACACGTTCCAAAGGTCCGTGTTTATATTGCATGTATTAGCTCTAGAATTACCACAGTTATCCAAGTAACTGTTAATGATCTAATGAACCATAACTGATATAATGAGCCTTTTGCGGTTTCACTTTTAATTCGTGTGTACTTAGACATGCATGGCTTAATCTTTGAGACAAGCATATAACTACTGGCAGGATCAACCAGAATAATGTTATTTTGAATTTTTCTTTTAATTGTTTTTTTTTATTACAATTATTTTATTTGTAAAACAAATATAAGAGAGAATATTTTAATATTCCCTCTTGTTTATAAAAATACTTTAAAATATTTTTTAAATAAATATTTTCAAATTTTTATTCAATTCCCTTGATATCAGCTGGAACCAAATTTTATATTTTATTTATATAAAATTTGTTTTGAAAACAGAGAATTAATAATTCTCTTTTTCATTCATTCCCACTTATAGGAAAAAACAAACTCAAAATCATTTTTTTCTATAAGTCTCCAGTTTACACTAATATAATTTTTAGCCATTATATGTAAACCCGTACTACACCCATCCGTGAGCCATTGTGGTTATGAACCGACCCCTTCAGTAATAATAGTACATCACCCAAAACGTATTTCGTGATACGAATGTTAATTCGCACCCCAACTTAGGAAGAAAGCAGTCAAACAGCCACTGCTCTCCTAGGGATTCGTGCGATTACCGCCTATCCCATGTATAGGTTGGAAAACAGCCATTAGTACATTTTAAAATTTCATACAAATAGTTATACTTCTCGTATATTTTCATACAATGTTTATTTTCTTGCAGGGACTTTGAAAATATTTCATTTAAACTTATTAACAAATTTCATTTTAATTGTATTTTATAATTTGTTCGGCCTATCCCATGTATAGGTTGGAAAACAGCCATTAGTACATTTTAAAATTTCATACAAATAGTTATACTTCTCGTATATTTTCACACAATGTTTATTTTCTTGCAGGGACTTTGAAAATATTTCATTTAAAATAAAATAAAATGTATATTCAATTATTTTTTCTTGATTTCTCATATATTTTGTAGTTAAAAAAATAGACTTTAGTACATTTCATTTTTTGGGGGTGATTTCTCATATAAATGCCTTTTCGAAGTCTAGAACTGCGTTCATTGCTGGCTGGAGAATAATGTGAAGATTATAATTAAATTTTATTTTTAGTTTTAAAATGTAGTGTAGTAATTTGTGTTATTATTATTTCTGCTTCCAGGCAAAATTTCGACCACAAAACGTTACATTTTAATTTTTCCAAACAATATAATATGGATGAAAGGATTTTTAAGCTTTTTTGGGCCAAATATATATTGTTTAGATATCTTCTTCTTCTTCATCTTCTTCTTCTTCTTCTTCTTCTTCTTCTTCTTCTTCTTCTTCTTCTTCTTCTTCTTCTTCTTCGGAATCGAACCCTGATTCCCCGTTACCCGTTGCAACCATGGTAGTCCTAGATACTACCATCAATAGTTGATAGGGCAGACATTTGAAAGATCTGTCGTCGGTTCTGGACCATACGATCGGCAAATTATCTAGAGTTCAACCATATTAACGATTTTCGAAAAAATCGCTTGGTTTTAGACTAATAAAAGCACACGTTCCAAAGGTCCGTGTTTATATTGCATGTATTAGCTCTAGAATTACCACAGTTATCCAAGTAACTGTTAATGATCTAATGAACCATAACTGATATAATGAGCCTTTTGCGGTTTCACTTTTAATTCGTGTGTACTTAGACATGCATGGCTTAATCTTTGAGACAAGCATATAACTACTGGCAGGATCAACCAGAATAATGTTATTTTGAATTTTTCTTTTAATTGTTTTTTTTTATTACAATTATTTTATTTGTAAAACAAATATAAGAGAGAATATTTTAATATTCCCTCTTGTTTATAAAAATACTTTAAAATATTTTTTAAATAAATATTTTCAAATTTTTATTCAATTCCCTTGATATCAGCTGG
>CAXARV010000139.1:77500-83663 GCA_963971375.1 Platycheirus rosarum
CCGACTAACTCGTGATCAACCACTGTTCACACGAAACCCTTCTCCACTTCAGTCCTCCAAGGTCTCATTCGATTATTTGCTACTACCACCAAGATCTGTACCAATAGCGGCTCCATGCAGGCTTACGCCAAACACTTCTAAGCACACCATTGTACCCTCCTACTCACTAAAGTTTCAAAATTTATATTCAATCGAAATTGAAATATTAATCATTTACTTTAGCGGTAATGTATAGGTATACAACTTAAGCGCCATCCATTTTAAGGGCTAGTTGCTTCGGCAGGTGAGTTGTTACACACTCCTTAGCGGATTACGACTTCCATGGCCACCGTCCTGCTGTTTTAAGCAACCAACGCCTTTCATGGTATCTGCATGAGTTGTTAATTTGGGCACCTTAACATTACGTTTGGTTCATCCCACAGCGCCAGTTCTGCTTACCAAAAGTGGCCCACTGGGCACAATATATCACAACCAAAACCTTCATATCAAGAAAGGCTAGGTTCTTACCCATTTAAAGTTTGAGAATAGGTTAAGATCGTTTCGACCCTAAGGCCTCTAATCATTCGCTTTACCAGATAAGATTATTTTAAATAATTTTTTATTGCACCAGCTATCCTGAGGGAAACTTCGGAGGGAACCAGCTACTAGATGGTTCGATTAGTCTTTCGCCCCTATACTCAATTCTGACAATCGATTTGCACGTCAGAACTGTTTCGGTCTTCCATCAGGGTTTCCCCTGACTTCAACCTGATCAAGTATAGTTCACCATCTTTCGGGTCACAGCATATATGCTCAAGGTACGCTCTAGTTAGAGGTATAAATAATATAAATATCATTATACATAACTGTATAGAACGCCCCGGGATTGAATTTATAATTCATAATAAATAATAAACTAATCCCATTTAAAAAACAGTTAAGTTAATTATGCCATTGGGTTTCATTCAAAAATACCCAATGACTTGCACATATGTTAGACTCCTTGGTCCGTGTTTCAAGACGGGTCCCGAAGGTATCCTGAATCTATCGCATTGTTAATCATAATAACGCATACATTTATAAAGAAAAAAACCCGAAAGTTTTAATTTCAATGTAAAATTTTTCGAAAAAAATTTAAGCGCATCATATAATTATATCTGTCAATGATTTATCAAATCTAATACATTTATTTTATGTTAGAAATCCGAAAATAACTAATTGGAATAAACTTAAGTAAAAGATCTTTTGATAAATATTTATTACATTAACAGATTACAATGTCCTTATATGGAAAAATTGCACACTATTTTTATAATATTTTTAAAATACCATAATATTAATGATGAATTTTCCATAATGGATATTCAGGTTCATCGGGCTTAACCTCTAAGCAGTTTCACGTACTATTTAACTCTCTATTCAGAGTTCTTTTCAACTTTCCCTCACGGTACTTGTTTACTATCGGTCTCATGGTTATATTTAGTTTTAGATGGAGTTTACCACCCACTTAGTGCTGCACTATCAAGCAACACGACTCTTTGGAAACACCTTCTAGTAATCATTAACGTTATACGGGCCTGGCACCCTCTATGGGTAAATGGCCTCATTTAAGAAGGACTTAAATCATTAATTTCTCATACTAGATTATAGATGTTCCATACACTGCATCCCATATTTGCCATAAAGACAAAATGGCTTAGTGCTGAACTGATTTCTTTTCGCTCGCCGCTACTAAGAAAATCCTTGTTAGTTTCTTTTCCTTCCCTCATTAATATGCTTAAATTCAGGGAGTTATCTCATATGAGTTGAGGTTGTTTAACATTTCTTTTTTTGTCAAATTTATATTTATATACTCACAATTCTTTTTCTTTCTCTTACTTATTATTTTCTTTTTTCTTATTCTTTGTCTTTTTTCTTTTTTAATATCAATGCTAGTGAATTTATTTTGTATTTTATTTTATACTGATTAATTCCTCTAACAAAAAGATATTTATTGAATTTGTGTATCCGAATTGAGGTATATATTGTAAATTAATATTATGATTTTTTTTTCAAAAAAAAAAAACAAATAATATAACATATGCTTCAGCACACTTTAAAAGAAATAAATATCTTTTTCATGTACAAGCAACTTATTTAGCATAGTCTCACAACCCTCAACCATATGTAGTCCAAGCAGCACTTAAAAATTAATTCAAGTACATAACAGCATGGACTGCGATATGCGTTCAAAATGTCGATGTTCATGTGTCCTGCAGTTCACACGATGACGCACAGTTTGCTGCGTTCTTCATCGACCCATGAGCCAAGTGATCCACCGCTTAGAGTAGGTTTTTTTTTGTTTTTTTCATAAATCAATTTTTCAAAGAAATAAAAAATATTATATTTATTTATTTCTTCAATTTTTTTTCTAACATTTACTTTATTAAAAGAAAAAGTTTGAAAAAAAATAACGTTTTTATAGTTGCGAATGTCCAAATTCAGATAAAATCTGAGTCGGTTACTTAGTGACTAAGTACAACTTGTATAACGTTATATTGTGTATATTTTTATATATATATTTAATGTTTTCTTATTGAAGGAACACGTTAATGATCCTTCCGCAGGTTCACCTACGGAAACCTTGTTACGACTTTTACTTCCTCTAAATAATCAAGTTCGGTCAACTTCTGCGAAACAACCGTAACACGTGAGCGTCACAGTGATCACGTCCGGAGACCTCACTAAATAATTCAATCGGTAGTAGCGACGGGCGGTGTGTACAAAGGGCAGGGACTTAATCAATACGAGTTAATGACTCACACTTACTGGGAATTCCAAGTTCATGTGAACAGTTTCAGTTCACAATCCCAAGCATGAAAGTGGTTCAGCGGTTTACCCGGACCTCTCGGTCTAGGAAATACACGTTGATACTTTCATTGTAGCGCGCGTGCAGCCCAGGACATCTAAGGGCATTCCAGACCTGTTATTGCTCAATCTCATTATTGCTAGACGCAATTTGTCCATTTAAGAAGCTAGTGTCCTTATAATGGGACAAACAAACAGGTACGGCTCCACTAACATAAACACATTCAAACACAATTATATTTTACTATATTCATGAATAAAGGCTATGAAAGCTTCAACACCATAATCCTGAAAGCATCTATTTAATATATTTGAGTCTCGTTCGTTATCGGAATTAACCAGACAAATCACTCCACGAACTAAGAACGGCCATGCACCACCACCCATAGATTCGAGAAAGAGCTATCAATCTGTCTTACACGCTTATGTTCGGACCTGGTAAGTTTTCCCGTGTTGAGTCAAATTAAGCCGCAGGCTCCACTCCTGGTGGTGCCCTTCCGTCAATTCCTTTAAGTTTCAGCTTTGCAACCATACTTCCCCCGGAGCCCAAAAGCTTTGGTTTCCCGGGAAGCCACTGAGAGAGCCATAGTAGTAGCTACACCCAATTGCTAGCTGGCATCGTTTATGGTTAGAACTAGGGCGGTATCTGATCGCCTTCGAACCTCTAACTTTCGTTCTTGATTAATGAAAACATCTTTGGCAAATGCTTTCGCTTAAGTTAGTCTTACGACGGTCCAAGAATTTCACCTCTCGCGTCGTAATACTAATGCCCCCAAACTGCTTCTATTAATCATTACCTCTTGATCTAAAAACCAATGAAAGTAGATCAGAGGTCTTATTTCATTATTCCATGCACAAAATATTCAGGCATTTGGAGCCTGCTTTAAGCACTCTAATTTGTTCAAAGTAATTGTACCGGCCCACAACAACACTCGATGAAGAGCACTGAAGCAGGTTTAAATAGGAGGTATAAATAATAATGCAAAGCACCATTAAATATTAGAACTCCACCGGTAATACGCTTGCATACATAAGGTAATGTACAGTCCAAAATTATGGTTGTACTACCCGTATGAAGCACAAATTCAACTACGAACGTTTTAACCGCAACAACTTTAATATACGCTATTGAAGCTGGAATTACCGCGGCTGCTGGCACCAGACTTGCCCTTCAATAGGTCCTTGTTAAAGGATTTAAAGTGTACTCATTCCAATTACAGGGCCTCGGATATGAGTCCTGTATTGTTATTTTTCGTCACTACCTCCCCGAACTGGGAGTGGGTAATTTACGCGCCTGCTGCCTTCCTTAGATGTGGTAGCCGTTTCTCAGGCTCCCTCTCCGGAATCGAACCCTGATTCCCCGTTACCCGTTGCAACCATGGTAGTCCTAGATACTACCATCAATAGTTGATAGGGCAGACATTTGAAAGATCTGTCGTCGGTTCTGGACCATACGATCGGCAAATTATCTAGAGTTCAACCATATTAACGATTTTCGAAAAAATCGCTTGGTTTTAGACTAATAAAAGCACACGTTCCAAAGGTCCGTGTTTATATTGCATGTATTAGCTCTAGAATTACCACAGTTATCCAAGTAACTGTTAATGATCTAATGAACCATAACTGATATAATGAGCCTTTTGCGGTTTCACTTTTAATTCGTGTGTACTTAGACATGCATGGCTAATCTTTGAGACAAGCATATAACTACTGGCAGGATCAACCAGAATAATGTTATTTTGAATTTTTCTTTTAATTGTTTTTTTTTTATTACAATTATTTTATTTGTAAAACAAATATAAGAGAGAATATTTTAATATTCCCTCTTGTTTATAAAAATACTTTAAAATATTTTTTAAATAAATATTTTCAAATTTTTATTCAATTCCCTTGATATCAGCTGGAACCAAATTTTATATTTTATTTATATAAAATTTGTTTTGAAAACAGAGAATTAATAATTCTCTTTTTCATTCATTCCCACTTATAGGAAAAAACAAACTCAAAATCATTTTTTTCTATAAGTCTCCAGTTTACACTAATATAATTTTTAGCCATTATATGTAAACCCGTACTACACCCATCCGTGAGCCATTGTGGTTATGAACCGACCCCTTCAGTAATAATAGTACATCACCCAAAACGTATTTCGTGATACGAATGTTAATTCGCACCCCAACTTAGGAAGAAAGCAGTCAAACAGCCACTGCTCTCCTAGGGATTCGTGCGATTACCGCCTATCCCATGTATAGGTTGGAAAACAGCCATTAGTACATTTTAAAATTTCATACAAATAGTTATACTTCTCGTATATTTTCATACAATGTTTATTTTCTTGCAGGGACTTTGAAAATATTTCATTTAAACTTATTAACAAATTTCATTTTAATTGTATTTTATAATTTGTTCGGCCTATCCCATGTATAGGTTGGAAAACAGCCATTAGTACATTTTAAAATTTCATACAAATAGTTATACTTCTCGTATATTTTCACACAATGTTTATTTTCTTGCAGGGACTTTGAAAATATTTCATTTAAAATAAAATAAAATGTATATTCAATTATTTTTTCTTGATTTCTCATATATTTTGTAGTTAAAAAAATAGACTTTAGTACATTTCATTTTTTGGGGGTGATTTCTCATATAAATGCCTTTTCGAAGTCTAGAACTGCGTTCATTGCTGGCTGGAGAATAATGTGAAGATTATAATCAAATTTTATTTTTAGTTTTAAAATGTAGTGTAGTAATTTGTGTTATTATTATTTCTGCTTCCAGGCAAAATTTCGACCACAAAACGTTACATTTTAATTTTTCCAAACAATATAATATGGATGAAAGGATTTTTAAGCTTTTTTGGGCCAAATATATATTGTTTAGATATCTTCTTCTTCTTCATCTTCTTCTTCTTCTTCTTCTTCTTCTTCTTCTTCTTCTTCTTCTTCTTCTTCTTCTTCTTCTTCTTCTTCTTCTTCTTCTTCTTCTTCTTCTTCTTCTTCTTCTTCTTCTTCTTCTTCTTCTTCTTCTTCTTCTTCTTCTTCTTCTTCTTTTGTCTAAGTACTTTTTTTGCTAAGTACTTTTCTTCTTCCTTTTTTCTAAGTACCTCTCTTAGGTACTTCTACATACGCGTCTTCGTCTAAGAACTTCTCTTTGACGTACGCCTTCTTCTTGTAAGTATCGTTACGTCTTTTTCTTAATTAACTTTTAACCAAGATGGGTTGTTAACATTACAATTACTTCGTTAATTGCAGTTTTTTTTTATAGTTCATGTTAATGAAATATTTTATGTACCTCGTCACTATTAAGATGACGATCATTTGAAAACCATTAGTGCCTT
>CAXARV010000140.1:2500-272423 GCA_963971375.1 Platycheirus rosarum
CTGATGTCTTAGCCGCTGCAACAGAGGAAAAGAGGCACCTGTGACGGTTGCAGATCGGCAGTTCATGGAAAAAGGTGACAGAGTGCAAGTCGGAAAAAAATTTGTCGTAAGTAAAAAGAGTTTGGCATAGAGCGAAGGCTACCTGCAGATAAACTAATGAATAAAATCATGAATACTGTAAGATAAAATAAAAGAAAACCATAAATTAAAAAAATTAAATAAATGTTAATTAACCTTGTTAAGTTAATATTATAAAATAAAACAAAAGAAAACAAACTAACAAACAAAAAAAAATTTAGCTATAAAAGTGAAGTGAACTAAGGTATATTATGTAATTTGAAATATAAAGAAAAAAGAACTTCCTAAGCGCATAGTATATACAACGATTAAGAAAAGAGAAGACAAAAAAACTTAACTATAAAAGTGAAGTGGGTTATGCATTGTAATTTGAAAAATAAATAAAAAACAAGATGTAATGTAATTCAAATCTATATTTGATTTGTGTAACCAGAAATCAAAAATAATAACCCCTTTCTCCCCTGTACCAACCATGTTGCTAACAAAAAAAAAAAAAAAAAAAACTAACAAAAGAAACAAAGTGAAAATAAATTACATTTATAAAGTAATAGAGCTCTCACTCATATAATCGTGAGAGACAATTTAAAGCAGGGCATTAAGTGCAAAGAAGAAAAAAAATAACTAATTTGTCCCTAACTTACATAAAGAAAATATATACTACACCTAAGAGTAAAAAGAACTTACCCAAGAACCTGTGAATCTACTTAAGGAACCTGTGAATATACCTAACCTGATGGCCACTGGATGAGGAAAACCTTATAAATTTCTGCCTGGAACCTGCCCTGAAGCTGTGGAATAATTGTGGACCGGTGAACATTGGGATTGGGGATCTAAAGGTACGTCTTACAAAAAACCGTGGTAATAACATTATTATAATTTTAATTGACCTTTCAACTATACAAAGGTACAATTTGATTTTCAATTAATTTTAAATGTATAATAAAGGTTTGCCAAAGGTTTTTTTTTGAAAAATATAGAAAACTTTTAAGAAAAAAAATGAAAAGTTTGAATGAATTTACCTTTTGTTTTAGATTTTTTAAGCTTCTTCTTATATTTAAATATTGAATATTCTCTTATTTTATTATTATTTCATACACCTGTACCTTAATTAATGAAGCAAATTACTGGCCATTAAAATGTATTTTAAGTTACGATATGAACGATGGTGTTTTTTTTAAATCACTTTTTTTCGAGCTACGAATTGGGTTTTGGATGTTGTTTTTTTTGTTTAATGACATTGTAGATTTGTCCTTGGAAAGTTGTTCGTATTTAATAATCTTTATGTAAATCAACTACAATGGCTGTCTAAAGAATTAAGTCGGAGGTGGAAGTGAGGATGGGCTGAGCGAAATGAAGACCGGGCAAGCATTTTTATCAGATTCGGGGCTACCACATAGAAATGGAGGTCGTGGTAGCCAAGGAGGTATCTTGGTGATACTTGGGTGGGTAATTCCTTCGAGGGTCTATACCATCAATGACCCTTTCTTATGTGAATCAAATTACGAATTCGGGCTTCTGCAATTATATATTTTTTTTTTAACTTTTTTTATTTTTTACGGCATGACAATTTCGTAACACTTGTCCAGGAACGCGACTGCAAGAACCCACACCGCCGACGAGCTAGTTTGTGCGTTTGCAAGCATGCCGAGTGGTCATGGCCTGGACACCCTCTCCCTTTTGTTGCCAGGACCATAATTTGAGTTTATTGATTTTTAAAATTTTGCAAGCATTTTTAAATAATTCGCTAGTAAAGTTTGTCCCTTGGTCTGTGAGAATTGTTTGAGGAATTCCATAAGTATTTTCTTAACAAGTGCTTCGGCCACAGTTCTTGCTTCTTCATTGGGTATAGCTATGGCTTGTGCAAATTTTGTTAGATCGTTTTGGCACATCAGTATGTACTTGTTTTCATTTTCTGTTATAGGAAGTGGTCCCACTATATCGAGAGCTATTTTTTCGAATGGAGTTTTTGCTGTTGTTGTGATGACGATTGATAGTTTGTTACTTGCATACAACTTATTCCTTTATCAAAGTTCACATGACGCAATGTAATTCTTTATATCTTCATACATATTTTTCCATTTGTTTGTCTTTTTTATGCGTTTGAGTGTACGTTTGACTCCTTGATGACCACCTAAAGGTGTGTCATAAAATTTATGTAAAATTTTCTTAATCTCCTCTGGGCTAGAGACTTCGGCAATGTTCTGACTTACATCTTGTTGTTGATTTGGCGGGTTTTTGATATGACTGCGTGTTATCACATTAATTTCAGCTGTTTTCATATGGGAGAGAGCGTCTGCATTTGTGTTCAAACTACCTGCTTTATGAGAAACTGTAAAATCATATTCTTCAAGTTTAATACGCCAGCGCATTATGCTCGAGGAAGGGTCCTTAAGGTTAAACATCCACACAAGTGGTTTGTGATCAGTAATAACTTCAAAGTGTCGACCGTACACGTATGGCCGGAAATGAATTACTGCCCAAACAACTGCTAAAGCTTCTTTCTCTATGGTAGAATAATTTGTTTCTGACTTATTTAATATCCTACTGGCAAATGCTATAGGTATATCGTTTTCATCGGTATCTTTCTGTGACAAAACTGCACGTATAGCTTAATTGCATCAGTTGTGATATAAAAAGTTTTTTTCAAAGTTTGGATATTGTAGGATAGTGGGTTCGATAATTGCTTGTTTTAATAGTGTGAAGGATTCATCGCAAAACGCATCCCATTTGAAGACTACATCTTTGCGCAGGAGTTTGTTTAGGGGATTTGCTATTTAAGAAAAGTTTTGTATAAACTTTCTGTAATATCCTGCTAAACCAATAAAAGATTTAATTTCTTTTTGGTTTTTTGGAGTTTCGATGTTTTGTATTCCGGAGATCTTTTCTGGATCGGGTTTTACACCTGATTCAGAGATGGCATGTCCTAAATACATGACTTCTTTTTCTAAGAATTTGCATTTGTCTAACTATATCTTCAGATTGTATAGGTATTTATCTAAAGCTTGAAGCAGGTTAGTTAATTTTTTGTTGTGATCATCCAGATTCTTCGAGTATATCATTATATCATCTAGGTAGACTAAACATTTTATACCTTGTAGCCTTGTAAGGACTTTATTCATCAACCGCTGAAAAGTAGGAGGAGCATTACGTAAACCGAATGGCATTCTGTTGAACTCGAAATGTCCATTTGGTACGCTGATTTCTGCCTCCGCTTTGTCTTTCTCATTAACTTCAATTTGATGAAATGCAGTGGCTAGATCTAGTTTAGTTTAGTTTAGTTTATTTTATTTGCTTATAAACTTACACATTAAGATTATTTACATCTTTTAGAAGGTTGAAAGTTGGTGAATATACATAATAAGTAACAATTAACAAATAGAGAGAGAAAAAAATTATAAAAAATAAGAGAAAATTTCGTAGTATGTATAGCAAAATAAAGGAAAAATATAATAAAATATTAAATTTGGCTTTAAAGATGATATTTTATTAAGTTTATTATAATTGAAAGAAATAATAGTTTAAAAAGATCAGATAAGATAAAGATCACGAAAAGAAGTAAAAAGAAAAGTGTCAGGGTGAAAGAGATAGACGAAGAAAGCTACATAGTTTTGACTTGAAGGGGGTTAGAAAAAAGTTAGTTGCTTTGATTTGAGAAGAAAGTATTGAGATTACTTTGAAATGTTAGGATGTCACTGGTGTCTCTTAAATAAGAAGGAAATGAGTTCCAGAGGCGACAAGCAGCTATAAAAAATAGTCTCTCGGAGGTCAGACATGTAAAGCAAAGTAATATTATGTATGTTGATCTATTTGACACTGGAAACTGGGGTTTTTCAAACAAATAATTGGGTTGATGAGATTTTAGGATTTTAAAGAGTAGGATCAATGTACGAAATTTGATGAAATTATTGAACGACATTTTAAGGAGGCTCTGCTGCAAATGTGAAACATGATCATACCTTCTTAAGCCATGAATATAGCGTATAGTGCTGTTAAAAGCCACATTTAATTTATTTTTACTGTTTACATCGCAGTTATAAAATATTTCGCACCCATAAGTTAGAAGTGGTATCACCATGTTCTTCGCGAGTACTATTCTTGTTTGACGTGGCATGAATTCCTGAGCAGTCCATAAAGTTCTTAGCGTCCCATAAGCTTTACCCACTAAAGAATTAACATGATCACTCCAAGTCAAGGTTCTGTTGAATACTACTCCAAGGTTTCTACATGTGTTAACAAATTCTAGCGTAGTTCCGTTTAGTATTATGGAGGGAAAATACGACAAATCTAGCTCTTTTCTAGAAATAACTAGACATTAACATTTGTTCGGATTGAGAACCAACCCGTTACTCAAAGCCCAATTGGATATCTTATTTAATTCTTGATTAAGAATGGAAGCGCAGTTTTCGATTAGTCCTAAAGGACAACTTCTGTAGATTTGAATATCGTCGGCATAAAAGTGTTTGGAGGCCTGGGTTATGATGAACGCTACTTCATTTATGTACAACGAGAAAAGAAGTGGGGACAAAATTGATCCTTGGGGAACTCCTTGTTGTATAGGCAGGAACTGTGATAAACTATTTTTTCAAACATACGGCCTGCTTTCTATGGCTAAGAAACGATGAAATGAGTTTAATAGCAACAGAGGATAAATTAAATTTTTGATGTAATTTATGTAAAAGAACAGAATGATTTACCATGTCAAACGCTTTAGAGAAATCTAAAAGGATTAAGAATGTTACGTCGTTTTTGTCGAGATCAACCCTTATGTCTTCAATTACCTTAATAAGGGCGGTGGTGCAGCTGTGGTGCGAACGAAAACCTGACTGAATTTCGACCAAGAGATTGTTGCGGGAAATAAAATCATTTAATTGTTTTTGCATTAAGCGTTCGCAGGCTTTTGAAAGAAAAGGAAGTATTGAGATGGGTCTGAATTCATCACATAACGAGTTTTTAGGAATTGGAATTATTTTAGCCGTTTTCCACTGTTGGGGAAAGATTCCAGAGGTGAGGACAGAATTAAATACATGGGTAAAATAAGGAAGAAGGAATGGTAACACAGCCTTTAAAAAGATTGGGTTTAACTCATCAACTCCTACCGCAGTGGATTTCAGAGCAATAAAACTTTCTACCACATCCATGCAGCTCACACAGGAAAAGCTGAATTGCACATCTGTGGGATGAGTGGGTAAGCTATTGAGAGGTTCGTATTCTCTTGGAGCTATCGAAGAAGGTACAGCTGCAAATTTCAGATTGAGTTCGTCCTTATTTAAATCATTTGGAAGATTCGATCTTTGCTTCCCTATTCCTAGTTTTCGCAGATTATCCCAGAGTTTGCGACCTTAAGATTTGGTGTTTAGATGATTGGAGTAAAAATTAACCTTGGCACGTCTTATCTCTTGGACAACCTTGTTTCGTAATAATTTGTACGCTGTATGAAGTTCTTCAACACGAAAATGTATCCATCGTCGATAAGCTAGATCTCGCTGCCTCATCAGTTCTTTGATTCTACCTGTGAACCATGGTTTAAAATCACTAGTATTATTTTTTGTTTTTAAAGGAACATATAGATTGAATAAAAGATTTAGATTAGTGTTTAAAAATTCAACTTGATCGTCAGGCAAAGGCATAAGATAGATGTCACTCCATGCTATCGAATTAATATGGTTTACGAGGGATGGGGTGTGAATATTTTTAAAGTCCCTAAACTGGATTCTGGAACTATGGGGGTTGATATTTGTGTTGAAGTCATAAGTCAAGAATAAAAGATCGTGTCTTGAAAACGCAAGAGCTATAAGTTGGTCATAGAGAAGAACTCCATCGGTTTCACTTACATAGACATGGTCTAATAACGTGCTAGAAGACTGGGTAAAATGTGTTGGTCTTGATAAATTAATTGAGTATAAGTCAAAGGAATTCATATTTTCACACAGCCTTCTATCAGTTAAAAGATCACTATTGAACTATATGAGACCTGAGCAACACACACACAAGATAATGGGTAACAATTCAAATATAAAAGCAACTACTTTCACAATAATATTTGAATTTGAGTTTAAATAATAGTAAAATAGATAGAATGAAGAAAGATAGAGAATGTTTAAAGAGAAATAAGGAATGAGAGATAAAAATAATAAATAATAATACCAATATTGATATTAATTTCATCATCATGGCGTTCAGCGTTGGTGAAATGTTTTCTCGTTTTCGTTTTCCACTTCTTCTTCTTGATTTACTGTCGCAGCAGCAGCATAGATGGCTTTCATTCTTGTATCGTTGTTGATATGAATAATCTCTCCTTCGACACTCTCTTTAACAAAGATCAAAACAGAGCCTGTGTATACTGTGGAAAGAACACCTCGGCGTTTGAGGCGCATAGCTTGTTGGAAGTAAGAGCGATTTTTGGATGTCAAGCTTGCATGTAAGTAAATATTATGAAGTTCTTTCCCTTGCACCCTTACTCCGGTGTTTTCTAAATGCAAAGGTCTTTTGTTTGCTTTGTGATAGAGAGCGACAGACTTTAATACAGTGTTTCTGTCATGTGGGGAGCTGAATTTTAGTATAATGGGAGGATCATGTATACTGTTGTTATTTTTGTGTTGAAGTCGAAAAGCAGCTTTCAATGTAGGAGGAACACAATCCACTGTGTAGCATATGCTGTTTAGAATGGATTTAAAATCTTCATTTGGCAGCTGTGGGATGCCAAGCAGAATAGCATCTGATGCAACCTCCTTATTTTCGTAAGCATCACATCGGTGTTGCAGATCAGCCAGATCTTCCTTCAAATCATTTATAACGTCCAATTGGTCAGATTCCATTTTTGCGATTTGTCCTTTAAAGGCCTCGATCGTCGTTTCGGTTTTTTTGACGTGGGAGGCAAAGTTCTTTTGGATTTCCCTGGATATTTGGTTGACGATATCAGCGGTGAGGTTTTTAATGAGGCTTTCCATCTCGGAACGAGACATTGTTGTTGTAGGTGAAGTGGATTTGTTTTCTATTTTTTTGGTTGCAGTGTAATTGGTGTAGGTCAGAAGGGTGCCGTTGGGTGTGGTGGCAGTTGTTTCGGTCTCAGCTGTAGAGATGATGGTGTTGGGAGCGTTGGCGACGGTTGTTGTTGGAATTGAAGTTGGGTGTGAGTTGGTGACGGTGGTTGTTGGAGTTAAAGTTGCTGCTATTATTTTAATTGTTGCAGGATAGTATTGTAAAGTACTTTGAATCGCCCAATTGTCCCAGTATGTCTTCGATATTAGGTATTGGATACGCATCCGCGATTGTCACTTCGTTTAGTTTCCTGTTGTCCACTACTACTCTCCACTTCTGTTTTCCTTTCTTTGGCACGAATAGAAGAGGGGCATTCCATGGACTTGAACTTGGTCTAATTATTTCATCCAGCAACATTTTGTCTACTTGATTCTTTATTTCATTTGTGTGAAATTTGTGCTAATCGATTTGGTCTAATGTTAACTGCGGGTAAATTTGGGTTTGTATTTATTTGATGTGTAATCCCAGAAGAAGTTGACAGAGTATCGCCATCGAGGAAAAATAAATGGTTGTAATTACGGCAGATATCAATAATCGCTTTCTTTTCTTCACTATTTAGGTTATCTAGTGGAAGTTGGATTCGCGAATCGGTCCATATTTAATTATTTTTTCAGATCTAGCAGGTATGGTAATAGACTTTCTTTTACTAATGAAATCTCTTGTATATCTTTGAAGTGGTATTTTAGAGTATTGTCTTTATAATTTAGTATAGCTTTAGTTCTAGAAATAGGACTTCACCTAAAATTCCATCTTGACTTATTGGAAAATTTTCAGGTATGCCTTTTAATTCAGTTATTTAATTATTTATTAGTTATTTTTTTATTAATTTATTTATTTTTATTAAACTCAAGCTTGCACCTGTGTCTAAAAGCATAATGTTTTGGTTGGAGATAGTATCTTTAGAATCTATATTGATTTCGCTTTTGAAACTAGAAGCATTGTTTAAACAACCTATTTTAGCAACAGGGTTAGATTTTTCGTTATGATTTTTTATCATTTCAGGAGAACGTGCGATCAGAGCTCAATGGTCCGTTAAGGAAATCTTGTAGATTATTTTTTTGTGCGGTACTTCTATTTTGCTTGTGATTTTGGTTTAGTATAATATTTGATATTTTTGTATAGTCTTTGTCGTATTTAGGTTTAGGAGGAACATTATCTCTTTTTTTTTAGGTTTGGAATAGAGGATTTCAGAATTTGAGACTGATTTTGTGATTTTTGCAGAGGAATTTTATCTCGTGTTGAAATAAAATATTTAGAATTTCGATATAGTGATTCTGATTTTGATTGATTTGAATTTATATTTTGAAATTGTAACCGAAATGAATTTGATTTTTGGTTATGAGACAGTTGATTCAGAGTGTTTGATTTATTGTTCTGGGACAGTGGATTCACAGAAATTGAATTTTCATTATGAGATTCTTGCAACAGTGGATACAGTGGATGCGGAGAAATTGGATCTTCATTCTGAGATTCTTGATACAGTGAATTCAGTGGATGCAGAGATATTGAATCTTCATTCTGAGATTTTTGATACAGTCGATTCAGTGGATGCAGAGAAATTGAATTTCGATTCTGAGATTGTGGACACAAAGGTTTAGCTGATTTATTATCGTTTTTACACCAAATTTTGCCAAAACTTTATTACAGTATCTGTTAACTTATTGGGTGGTTTGCGAAATGCTATATCTCAGTCTTAAATCTCATTATTTTGAGCTTTTCCTAGCGTTCGTATGAACCAAATCGATCTCATTTACAAGAGCTATCTCATTTGAGATATTTTCGTATGCATTATAAAATAAAAATTAGGTAAACCTCTTAAAATGTTGAGACTAGAATTAACTTGCCTCAGAAAGTACAATACCTTGACTCTAATTGAATCAACAGAAAATTATAACATCCTTTGTAAGCTTACTCAAACCCACGTTGAGGCCCTTATAATTTTTTTTTTTAAATAATGATGATTTTCAGGGACGTCGATTACAAATAAAACAAGAATAATGTTTTTCAATGATTCGTCGGAGATACTGGTGTTCAAAGCGGAATTGCTGAGGATTTCGCCATCAACAATAGTTCGCTTTCCAGAATCATGGTTGAAGTTGCTAAATAAAATGTGAATAAAAAAGAAGACTGCAAAAAGTTCCCGAATACGGCAGGTGAGTAGTTAATTTGGTTGAAAAAACATTCATTCCCTTCTTGTATTTGTGCAATAGATTGCACACATGTGCGTACTACTAAGCCTTACGGCTATAGTGATGAAAACAATCCAAGCTTGAGTGTTCTCTAAAAACAGTTATCTTATTTTAAATTATAGGTTATCATTCAATTAATGTAACGTGCAAATGAGCTGAGCTTTTCACCAGTGTTGACATATATTCGCTAGGATTGGTTCATAATTTGAGAATACTATTAAATTCAGAAATATACCAAACTCTTCTTGAAAACTCAACAAATGTTCTCATCAAAATGACTCATATCGGAATACAGTCTAATAGTAAGATCATGAAATTAGACACGTCTCTTGCAAACCAAATTGAGCTTTGTCTCATTGCAAATGGTTAATCTCATAATCTAGAGCTCATTCCTTAAGCTCTTTCTCATGAGACTGAGCAATGTCTTTGTGCATACAACCCATTAATTAGTTATTGAAATCATTGTTATCGGTTTCCCGTTTTGAAATAAAACAGCACCAAGACCGTCAGAAGAAGCGTCCATCGTTAGATCGCAAAGCTTAATTAAACCTGAATATAACAATGTTAGCCCTTATTTTATCATTTTCACCTTTTATATCAGTTAAAGTGCTGCCTATTGATTAAAAGTCCTTTATAAAACAATATTAATAACTTGCCAGACCCAGAAAAGACCAAGTTCGCCTGGTAAACCATTCCAAAGTCGTGTTGTAGGGCTAAGAACGAATCTCTATATTTCACGGTACGTCCGAAATTGGGCTCAAGGGTGAACTCATGAGCATTCCAAGCAAGACGAGTATTACGGGCGAAACTTTTAAGGGGAGGAATGTAGCTGGGTACACCGAGTGAAATTTTTTTATGAAAGAAAAGGTAAAATAAGGAAAGATATGAAACATTGCGCCGGTGTTCGAGAGGAGCAATTGTTTCAGTGGCAGATCTTTTTCCTATAACCCTTAACACTCTGTTTTGTATTCTATCGAGCAGGTGAAGCGATGTTTGAGAAGCACCTGTCCAAATTTTGGGTGGATAAACTCTTTATAAATTGTAGCCAGATCAGAAGGGGAAAAAAACTTCTTACACCGATACAGAAAACCTAAACACTTAACAGCATTCTTAGCTATCTCAAGTATATGGGCGTTTCAACGGCGGTCGTTGTTGACACACATACAGAGTACTGAAAGTTTTTTCGGTTTCTTCAATGTAAGTGCCTTTCATGGACAATGGCGTGGGGGTATGTTAAGCTTTAA
This sequence comes from Platycheirus rosarum, assembly GCA_963971375.1. Lineage (NCBI taxonomy): Eukaryota > Metazoa > Arthropoda > Insecta > Diptera > Syrphidae > Platycheirus > Platycheirus rosarum. The sequence goes on from CAXARV010000140.1 coordinate 13,050, forward strand.
CAACATAAGACAGCATTGAGTTTTCGAAGCATTAAACTCCACACGATTTCTATTACCCCATTTGACAATGCTGTATAAATCGGAGTTTAATGAGCTAGACATACGGTACCGTTGCAATTGTACGTCCGAAGGCGAAGGACGTGAATTATCGAACGAATATGAAAAGCTGAGGGTAGATTAGTCAGCAAAACAGTTAAGTGGATTAGAAGTAACAGACAGAAGATCAGTTATAAAAATGAGGAAAAGAGTCGGAGACAGAACGGAGCCCTGGGGCACACCAGAATTTATTTTGTGGGAATCAGACTTGAGTCCGTCTAATACAACTTGTAATGAACGGTCCAAAAGATAGCTTCTAATCCAACGAACAAGTGTATCATCGATCCCAAAAGCACGCATTTTCGATAAGAGAGCTTCATGTCAAACTCTATCAAATGCTTTGGAGATATCAAGAGCAATAATCTTACTTTCACAAAAGCGATGTAAAGATTTGTTCCACTGTTCGGTGAGGTATGCCACCAGATGACAAGTGGAACGGTTGCTGCGGTAGCCATACTGACAGTCATGGAGCAGCTTTCGATCTTCGAGATATTCCTTAAGCTGAAGGTTAATCAGAGTATTACCAAACGGTCCTGGTGGGGAGTTTTTCTTTAACTGGATGGGAAGAGGACGAGAAATTAGCTGAAATGACATAATGATCTGAGGTTCCAAATGGAGAAGCTACACTAATGGTATACTTATCAGGGTGTGAAGTAAGAAACAAGCAAGAGTATTGGTGGCTTGCCCAGGAGCATCCGGTATTCGTGTAGGCTCATCGACGAGTTGGATAAGGTGGTGTAAACCAGAATAGTGGAGCCAACTAGAATTGTGTACATTGAAATCGCCCGCAATAACGATTTCAATGCAAGGACAATTGGAAACAATTTTCGAAATGGAATCGGACAGCGCATCAAACTCGTTTAAAGTCGATTTACTGTCGAGATTTAGGCTCCTGTAAATGAAGCAATAATGAATGATATGCTTGCCGACAGTGAATTTGAGCCACAAGAAATAAAAGTCTGTTTTGGAGCATTGACCTTATTGGGGAAGGCTCTGGCAAGCAAAATCCTTCTTAACATAAACAACGAGACCATGATGGAAAAAAAGTAATGGCACTTGTATATGTCCATGTTGAATTAATTCTGATAAATCAGTATTTGCCAAAACAGCTGGCCTGTGTTGCATAGTGTAGGCGTACACATAAAATTAATTCTTTCCTAGGCCCCGAATGTTGGAGTACACAACAAGAAAATTACCTATCATTTAAATAATGTAAGAACACAAAACACAACTCCGATTTAAACCGAACTGCGAGGAGTAAGCCCAAATTAATTTCCTTAATAGCAAACTATTCTTGGTGCTATGCCCTTAAGATAGTTTACATACAAAAAATTAATTCAAAAATACATCACAATAAGACAGATCAGATGACATTCAGCTATGCACTGCAAATCATCATACGATAAAGATACGATGCTTGCAATGCATAGTTAATGACAGTAACGCATAAGGTGATGAGGATTAGGGGAGGGCTTTTGCGTCACGAGCGGTATTTTATTAAACACGTACGAAAGTGATGAAGCGCAGACACTTTTTGATATTTTTTTTCGAATTACCGCGCAAAACATGCGGTAATATTTTTTGACACAGGCGAAGGTATTTGTGCAGCGACTTACTTAGGGGGCTCTATAGTTCAGGACAAACCTGCTTTTCAACCAACATTCCTCTCCAGCCAGCTCGGTCTTTGGCTAGCTGCCTCCAGTTTCGCACTCCAAGTTGGTTGAGGTCGTCCTCCACTTGAGCACGCCACCTAAGGCAAGGTCTTCCTTGACTGCGTCTACCCTCTGGAATCGAATGGAAGATCCTGCGAGCCGGAGCATTGTTTTTCCATTCGCTCTCCATGACCTAGCCATCTTAAACGTAATATGCGTATTTTTTGACCAGGTCAATGTCGCTGTACAGCTCGTATAGTTCTTGGTTGAACCTTCTCCTCCAAAGCCCGTTAACGCAGATAGGGCCAAAAATCCTCCGAAGAATCTTACGCTCGAAACGATTAAAGATATCTTCATCCACTTTAGATAGAGTCAATGCCTCGGCGACATAGAGCAGGACTGGGATGATGAAAAATCCATCCTCCTTGCTAAGAAGCAGGGCCTATCATGCACCCCTAGTATCAAGGTTAAATAAGACAATGAACACACGCTTCTTTCGAAGCCGTGCCATCCTCCCAGAAACCAAAGATACCTTTTCGCTTCCGCATTTGGAGTAACCAACAGCCCCCGTGAAGCTTCCACAGGGGGGGCTACCTCAATTTTAACAGGCGACTGCTACCGAGACAAGCTCACGTAATCAGCCGGGGCTCCTGTTAACCCACGGTACCTAATTTAGGACCCTAGGTGAGGCTCGCCCGTCTCTCATGAGACGCACTTGTGGTTCGACTCCATGAGAAGTCGCTAGCCCACCATCCAGTAATACAAACAGTTCATAATCCAGTCAACCAAGGTGAAGACTAGGACACTCCCTGAATGCCCGCCTAGAAGCATGGTTACAGCCTCTTATCCTTACGGAAAAAGTGGTGATCGCTTAACTAGGCTAGGTATTGGAAGACTCTTACTTCCGCTAACCTGAGCGTGGGCCTATTCTCACACCCCCGGACCCACAGGGGGGGCCTTTTTTTGGAAAGCAGGTACTTCGTTTTGCACTCATTGATTGCTAGTCCCATCTTAGCCGCTTCAGCTTCAATGCTAGCAAACGTTCCAGTGACAGCTCGCCGAGTTCTGCCAATGATGTCTATGTCATCAGCGTATGCTAGCAATTAATCAGACTTGAAAAAATTTTCCCACTACAATTGACTTCCGAGTTTCTTATAATTTTTTTCAAGTATTAAGTTGAAGAAATCGCACGATAGCACATCACCTTGTCGGAATCCTTTTTTGACGTCAAAAGCTTCTATGAGCTCATTACCAACCTTGACGTAGCAGCGAGAGTTCTCCATCGTCATCCTGCACAGTCGGACGAGTTTAATGGGGATGCCAAAACCTGACAAGGCTCTTTATAGCTCGTCTCTATAAATGCTATCGTACGCGGCCTTAAAATCAATAAAGAGGTGGTGGGTATCGATTTGAAATTCTTGGGTAGTTTCTAGGATCTGCCGTAGCGTGAACATTTGATCGATTGTGGACTTTCCTGGTCTGAAATCACACTAAAAGGGGCGAATTAGGTTGCTGACGAAAGGTTTCAGTCGTTCACATAGTACAGCAGAGAGGATCTTGTAGGCGATATTCAGGAGACTAATTCTTCTATAGTAGGCGCAGTTTAGAGGGTCTCCTTTCTTGTGGATCGGGCAAACGATGCTGAGGTTCCATTTATCAGGCATACCTTCTTCTGACCAAACTTTAGAGGTAAGTTGGTGTATGCACTCCACCAGGTCATCTCCGTCCGTTTTAATAAGTTCGGCGGGAAGTCCGTCGGGTCCAGAAGCTTTGTTGTTTTTTAGTTTAGATATTGCTATCCTTACTTCATTTTGGTCAGGTGGACGGAAGTTTTGTCTGTCATCATCCATGTTGAATGGTTCATTCTGCCTGACAGCGGGATTTTGGTCTTCATGGCCGTTTAACAGTCTGCAGATATGGTCCTTCCATGTACTCAGCACCGACTGTGACTCTACTCCGAGGTTTCCATTCCTATCTCTACCAACTTCTGTGCGGGTTTTTTTTCCTTGGCACGTTCTTTTTACCTGTTGGTATTTCCTGGAGTAGTATTTTCAATATCTTCGATCGCGAGCTTGTTATGCTCTCTCTTTTTCTTTTGGAGAAGCGGTTGTTCTTCCCGTCTGTTCTGTTCGTAGAGCTCGCAAACAGCTCTCGACTTTCTTTGCAGCGCCACTTTATATGCCTCTTGTTTGGCTGCATTGGCCTGCCTGCATTCGTCATCGAACCAGAGGTTTCACGGTGGTGGTCTGGTGAAACGAAGCATATCAGTTGCGGCATCTCTAATGGCTTGTTGGCAGTGTTGCCACTGGTCTTCGGCACTTGATGCTGGCGGTACTGGATTTCTTGAGGGGTTACGGGAAATTCAATCGGCATAGGTTCTGGCGGTTTCTTGCGAATGCAGATTTCCGAAATCATACTTCCTCACAGTATTACTCCATTGTTGTGGTATTCGCGATATTCGCATTCTTACCTTTGCTGCAACAAGGTAGTGATCCGAGTCGATGTTAGCTGCTCGGAAGGTGCGAACGACCAAGATACTGGAGGCGTGCCTTGCATCGATCTTGCATCTGATTGACGGTTCTTTGATCTGGATGTCACCAAGTCCCTTTGTGTATATCGAGATGAGCAAACCGTGTGCTTGCAATGGTGACGTTATGTGCCGCAATGCGTGTCAATTAGCCTAAGTCCGTTTTAAGACTTTGTGTCGTGTAGGCTATGTTTTCCGACAGTCCTACCAAAGATTTCCTCTTTACCTATTTTGGCGTTAAAATCGCCTAGTACGATCTTACCGTCGTATTTAGGGTATTGCTCATAGGTTTTGTCAAGGAGCTCGTAGAAGTCATCCTTGGTGGCGTCATCTTTGTCCTCTGTGCGGGCATGAGCGCATATTAGGCTAATGTTGGCAAATTTAGCCTTGAAACGGATTGCCACAAGTCGCTCACTTACGTGTCGAAAGCCCAAGACTTCTTGCCTAAGTCTACCGCTTATGAAGAATCCGCACCCAAATAAACGCTGTGGTCTTCTTGCACAATCACCGTAGTACACGTCACAGTTTTTCATCCTCCTTTTTCCAGGCCCATCCCATCGCACTTCCTGGATGGCAGTAATTAATGCTCTGTAGCAGTCTAGGGCCTCCGCTAGTTAAGAGTTCTAAAATTCCACGTGCAGATCCGAAGGTCGTTTTCCTTAATTCGTTTTTCCGGGTCATCAACAGTTAATCCGTCCTTTTCCGAGGCTATTGGTCGCTTCGCAACTTTTTTTTTCCATGGCAGGGTTGTTAACCCCACGCACAACCCCCAACCTGGAGGGCCAGGTCCTTTGTTGGATTCCTTGGACAAAAAGAACCGGAGGATCCGGAGTCAGTAACCCACTTCGGGATATGAGCGCTTCCGTTGGCCCATTAAGGGTTCATCCGCCACCATCTCTATTTCAATGCCCTGACTTGCATTGACTTGTCCCAATGACCTTATCTCCAAATACGTCGAAGTAGCTCATTAGTGCATCTGCTTCGTTGACTGTTGACGCCACCGTTGGTCCAATTGGTTGGGCTCATCCGCCGTACTTCCTCTTTCTGAGGGGCTCGTGCAAGATTTCTGCGAATCGATCAGAACAGTCATTAAAGGAGAGCATTATAGTGTTGCTATTTTTGCTGTGTTCAATACTCGCGCATATAAGTTTAGCAGGAATGTCCGGATAGACAGACTAGTACCCGGTGGTTACCGCGGGGAGGTAAAATAAGCACAATTGATGTGTACGAGATAGTTGCAGCAACTGTGCATCACCCGTTTGATGCCGTTCAGTGCCTACCCTATTCATACAGCACCCAACCACCAATTTGTGCAGCGACACTTCTGCATTTTTTCGTTTAATATTTTTTTTGCGCCCATCACCGCCAAAAGCGAATATAAACGTAAACTTAGTGTAGCGTTTAATGACTGCCTACGTTTCATCCATAACACCCCTAGATATGAAAGTGTTTCAATTTTTCATGATTCTTTGATGGGATTGAGTTTAGATAAATATATTATGTTTCGTAATATTATTGTTCTTCATAACATTATTCATGAAAGGTGTCCTGGGTACTTAGGAGAAATGCTTCAATTTGCACAGTCTCAAAGAGGACTTCGACTGATTTTGCCTCGATTTAGACACACCATTGCTGAAAGATCTTTTTTTGTTACTGTAGTCAAGATATGGTATGGACTTCCGTTTGAAATTCAAAGAACTGTCGAACCGTCTACTTTTAGAAAGAAGGCAATTACATATTTCTCTTCTTCAATTTAAAAAAAAAATAAAAAAAAAAAAAAAATTTATTGGAAAACTTATAAAAATAAATCTGAAAATGTACATTAATTTGTTAAATTCCATTGAATTGTATTCATCAACTTTATTCTTTATTATATTTTTTCTTTTTAGTAGCATATTTATTATTTTTTGTTCATATTTAAAATTTGTTTTGCTTTATTTTCTATGTTAATTTAATAATTGTGTAATAATTGTATAATTGTGTAGTTACTTTTATTTCTTTTGTAAATTCGTTTAGATACTATAAAAAGATTGAATCTTACTGTATCATGTTAATGCAAATACAAATACAAATACAAATACAAAAAAAAACACCATCCCGGTTCAGCTTTAAATCGACACTCAAACTTTGGGCAATTTTACACAGATAAAGAAAAATCTAAAAAAAACTGGAATTACATGTCAACTTGCGGACGCTACCGAGCTTTGAAGATCTGTACAATTCACGTTTTTATAGATTGATAGTATGCATTAAAATATAAAAAAAAAATAAAATTTTAAAGGTATTTAATTCTAAATATTATTAAAACAAAGCATATGAAAACAAAATAAACAAACAACAAATGTTTAAGCAATGACAAAAACTTAGAACTTAAATCTATTTTTTGTCCAAATTTTGGCATTTCTGTTAGAGATTGCAACCGGTTTCTAATACAGCCATCTCTTGAAGTAGGGTCAGTTACACTTTATCAGGCCCCTGTTACCATATATGTTTATATATCCTGCGTTTCGTGATATTTTCAGCTTTTCTTTTTTATTCGTTGCAATGCCAGCTCCCGAATGTGGTCTCTTTCATCAAACAAAATACTGATAAGTATATTTTCTGGTCCGCAAAAAAGCGTTTCTTTCTTTAACAGAATCCACAACAGAACTCAAATTTTCGAGTAAATATCAAGAGTACATAATTATTAAGAAAATATGTTTAGCTACCGTCTGTTCTGCTCGTAGAGCTCGCAAACAGCTCACGACTTTCTTTGCAGCGCCACTTTATATGCCTCTTGTTTGGCTGCATTGGCCTTCCTGCATTCGTCATCGAACCAGAGGTTTCGTGGTGGTGGTCTGGTGAAACGAAGCATATCAGTTGTGGCATCTCTGATGGCTTGTTGGCAGTGTTGCCACTGGTCTTCGGCACTTGATGCTGGCGGTACTGGATTTCTTGAGAGGTTACGGGAAATTCAATAGGCATAGGTTCTGGCGGTTTCTTGCGATTGCAGATTTCCGAAATCATACTTCCTCACAGTATTACTCCGTTGTTGTGGTATTCGCGATATTCGCATTCTTACCTTTGCTGTAACAAGGTAGTGATCCGAGTCAATGTTAGCTGCTCGGAAGGTGCGAACGACCAAGATACTGGGGGCGTGCCTTGCATCGATCTTGCATCTGATTGACGGTTCTTTGATCTGGATGTCGCCAAGTCCCTTTGTGTATATCGAGATGAGCAAACCGTGTGCTTGCAATGGTGACGTTATGTGCCGCAATGCGTGTCAATTAGCCTAAGTCCGTTTTAAGACTTTGTGTCGTGTAGGCTATGTTTTCCAAAGATTTCCTCTTTACCTATTTTGGTGTTAAAATCGCCTAGTACGATCTTACCGTCGTATTTAGGGTATTGCTCATAGGTTTTGTCAAGGAGCTCGTAGAAGTCATCCTTGGTGGCGTCATCTTTGTCCTCTGTGCGGGCATGAGCGCATATTAGGCTAATGTTGGCAAATTTAGCCTTGAAACGGATTGCCACAAGTCGCTCACTTACGTGTCGAAAGCCCAAGACTTCTTGCCTAAGTCTACCGCTTATGACGAATCCGCACCCAAATAAACGCTGTGGTCTTCTTGCACAATCACCGTAGTACACGTCACAGTTTTTCATCCTCCTTTTTCCAGGCCCATCCCATCGCACTTCCTGGATGGCAGTAATTAATGCTCTGTAGCAGTCTGGGCCTCCGCTAGTTAAGAGTTCTAAAATTCCACGTGCAGATCCGAAGGTCGTTTTCCTTAATTCGTTTTTCCGGGTCGTCAACAGTTAATCCGTCCTTTTCCGAGGCTATTGGTCGCTTCGCAACTTTTTTTTTCCATGGCAGGGTTGTTAACCCCACGCACAACCCCCAACCTGGAGGGCCAGGTCCTTTGTTGGATTCCTTGGACAAAAAGAACCGGGGGATCCGGAGTCAGTAACCCACTTCGGGATATGAGCGCTTCCGTTGGCCCATTAAGGGTTCATCCGCCACCATCTCTATTTCAATGCCCTGACTTGCATTGACTTGTCCCAATGACCTTATCTCCAAATACGTCGAAGTAGCTCATTAGTGCATCTGCTTCGTTGACTGTTGACGCCACCGTTGGTCCAATTGGTTGGGCTCATCCGCCGTACTTCCTCTTTCTGAGGGGCTCGTGCAAGATTTCTGCGAATCGATCAGAACAGTCATTAAAGGAGAGCATTATAGTGTTGCTATTTTTGCTGTGTTCAATACTCGCGCATATAAGTTTAGCAGGAATGTCCGGATAGACAGACTAGTACCCGGTGGTTACCGCGGGGAGGTAAAATAAGCACAATTGATGTGTACGAGATAGTTGCAGCAACTGTGCATCACCCGTTTGATGCCGTTCAGTGCCTACCCTATTCATACAGCACCCAACCACCAATTTGTGCAGCGACACTTCTGCATTTTTTCGTTTAATATTTTTTTTGCGCACATCACCGCCAAAAGCGAATATAAACGTAAACTTAGTGTAGCGTTTAATGACTGCCTACGTTTCATCCATAACACCCCTAGATATGAAAGTGTTTCAATTTTTCATGATTCTTTGATGGGATTGAGTTTAGATAAATATATTATGTTTCGTAATATTATTGTTCTTCATAACATTATTCATGAAAGGTGTCCTGGGTACTTAGGAGAAATGCTTCAATTTGCACAGTCTCAAAGAGGACTTCGACTGATTTTGCCTCGATTTAGACACACCATTGCTGAAAGATCTTTTATTGTTACTGTAGTCAAGATATGGTATGGACTTCCGTTTGAAATTCAAAGAACTGTCGAACCGTCTACTTTTAGAAAGAAGGCAATTACATATTTCTCTTCTTCAATTTAAAAAAAAAATAAAAAAAAAAAAAAATTTATTGGAAAACTTATAAAAATAAATCTGAAAATGTACATTAATTTGTTAAATTCCATTGAATTGTATTCATCAACTTTATTCTTTATTATATTTTTTCTTTTTAGTAGCATATTTATTATTTTTTGTTCATATTTAAAATTAGTTTTGCTTTATTTTCTATGTTAATTTAATAATTGTGTAATAATTGTATAATTGTATAGTTACTTTTATTTCTTTTGTAAATTCGTTTAGATACTATAAAAAGATTGAATCTTACTGTATCATGTAAAGATTTTTTAATGCAAATACTAATACAAATACAAATACAAAAAAAAACACCATCCCGGTTCAGCTTTAAATCGACACTCAAACTTTGGGCAATTTTACACAGTTAAAGAAAAATCTAAAAAAAAAACTGGAATTACATGTCAACTTGCGGACGCTACCGAGCTTTGAAGACCTGTACATTTCACGTTTTTATAGATTGATAGTATGCATTAAAATATAAAAAAAATAAAATTTTAAAGGTATTTAATTCTAAATATTATTAAAACAAAGCATATGAAAACAAAGTAAACAAACAACAAATGTTTAAGCAATGACAAAAACTTAGAACTTAAATCTATTTTTTGTCCAAATTTTGGCATTTCTGTTAGAGATTGCAACCGGTTTCTAATACAGCCATCTCTAGAATTAGGGTCAGTTACACTTTGTCTGGCCCCTGTTACCATATATGTTTATATATCCTGCGTTTCGTGTTATTTTCAGCTTTTCTTTTTTATTCGTCGCAATGCCAGCTCCCGAATGTGGTCTCTTTCATCAAACAACATACTGATAAGAATATTTTCTGGTCCGCAAAAAAGCGTTTCTTTCTTTAACAGAATCCACAACAGATCTCAAATTTTCGAGTAAATATCAAGAGTACATAATTATTAAGAAAATATGTTTAGCTACCGCAAAAAAGCTCGTGATGGTTTTATTTTTGTAACCAGCTTATTGCTTTCCAATAGGTCCGAAATATTCTCCAGGACCCGAAATTCCCATCTAATGTCAAGAATTAATGACGAAGAGTTAACTCATTGTCATGAAGCATACAAATACACCGTTGTAGCGGTCTCTCCAAAAACTCCTCTAAATATTGGAGCACGCCCCCCTTCCAACCAGCGTTAATTGCAGTTCCGTCACATCCAATGCAAACCAAGTCATCTAAACTAAACCTTAGCCCTCTAATAAGGTTGTGATCGAAGTAGAAAGTCCTATTGTGATGCCACGATTTGGGGTTGTGTGTCCAAAATAAATTGATCCAGGTTCTGGCAAAATTGATATGTGTTCTCCAAAAACTTTTTGTGATGTTAACGCTCCCCTATTTTCTCATTTGTTCGGGTCTTGCCTTTTCGTGCATCAAAGTAAATGTTTTTAATAGCAATATCTCCAAAATCTTTAATAGCTTCTGTACTTAATTAAGATACAGCTCTGTGGATCTTGTTTTTGTCAATAACTATATAGAGTTAAATCTTCGGTTGCAACCAAGCCAACATCAGCCAAAACAGCAGAAGCAACAGAAGCAGCAGATCGCGTCGATAAACTGTATCGATCACAGACCTTAGCAACATTTGGCAACATCAATGTATCCTGATTAGCCCTTGAAGTCGATGGTGTCTCTGTCGAAGGATTCTTCGTTGGGTATGTCTCTGTTATCGGATACGTTTCTGGGGAAGATTCACGTACGTAATCTTCATCGCAGTTCCCTGAGACAGAATCGGTTTCTTAAGTAGAACACTGTTTTGCTTCCCTCTTTGACTCTACAATTTGCCGTTGCTGTCGTTTTATTAGGTTAACTGTTTCTTTCTAGTCGACACCGTGTATAACCATTTTCCTCTCATTTCTTAGGCCCAACAAAAAAACTTCTCTCATTGATGGGGACTTTCTTAGGTTTTAAACAGAACAAATTTCAAATTAAGTGCATTTACAAGCAGTAACGTCTTTCCCTCCCTCCCTAATCTTCCTATGCTCGCGCAGTGCGTTTTAACACTATAAGGGCAACACACAAATCCCTTTTGCGCGCATGTCATAAAAAAAGATGACTCTAAAAAACACTTCAGTTTGTTTTCGAAATTTTCATTTTGTTTGCTTTTGGATCACCGTTTCAAAATCCTGTATTTTTCGAAATATGATTTAAGTAATTGAATAACTCATTCTTTAGTTACAAATGGAATCGAAGCTTTGGTCCAAATATTGTTGATCTCTTCCGAAAAAATCACGTATGTATCTGAATGGGATGGATCAATTTAAGTTTTAGGTCATTCCTGACAAACAAAATAAATTTAATGACATCCATTATAGTTGGTAGCTGCAAATCATCAAGTTTCTTGTATGATCCCAATATTGCACGAGTAGTCCCACTGTGTCTCGAAATCATTATTGACAAATCACAAAAATCGCTTTAAACACTGTTAAAACGCACCTTACTCAACCCGTAGAGGATATCGAATGAAATCTAAGAACTTCAAAGATGATTGCAATTGAGGTCGACAAATAGAAATAAAATCGGGACACCCTTGTAAACATATCACACTTTTCCAATTTGCTCACATAAAACATCATCATCTACGGCCCTTTGGAAAATATTGGGAGAATTTTTTAAACCAACATTGAGGCGACGAAATTCTTATTTTTTTTATAATAAGCGCAAGCTTAAGGGATTATTTTTGTTTCCCTTTTAATGTTGAGCACACTGGCATTAAAAAGATAGGGAGGGGAAGGACATAATGTTCCGATTAGCATTGGTGTTGAATGCTTGCAGATCAAAATGACCAGGGAAAATATCGTCGGGTAAACTATTCCAAATCCATGTTATTCAGCTAAAAAAGAATCTATATATATCACAGTACGTTCGAAATTGGGATCAAGGGTGATCTGATGAGCATTCTTTGTGAGACGAGTATTACGGGAGAAACTTTTTTTTAACGGTAAAATAAGGAAACACATGGAACATTTTTCCTTTTAATCTTAACAGAATTTTTTTTATTATATCGAGCAGTTCCGACCTGCCTCCCATCGGCAACGCACGCGCTGTGTGTGTATCCTGTGTTTTTTGTTGCAAATTCCCCGTCGCCGTCAAACCTTTTAAAGTTTTAATTGTTGTCCCCCCAAAAATAAAAAAATAAGAAATTGTTTAAAATTATATAAAAAAAACCTTAATCGCGTAGTATAATCATCGGTGCCAGTGCAAGTGTTTTTTGTGACAAAATAGTAAAGCAAAAAAAAAGAGAGAAAAAAAATCAATAATTCATCAAGCACACAAGCATCAATTTAAAGCCAGCACAGCGAGCGGTAGATTCCTTTTTTCCCATCCCAATCATCTCACACAGTTGATCTGCTAAAACACAGCATGTATTAGGAGAACTTATTTTTTTTATTATATGCAGTATTAAGTTAGATAATATCATATGTATAATTCTCTATTGTTCTAATCTTCCAGGGGCGGATCAGTACACATTCCATGAAGGCCTAGTCACTGATGGAAATGTGTTGTTGAAAAGCTCTTAAGGGGTTTATTTCCAATATTGAATTTAGTATATTCGTATGATTTGGTTTTTCATTTATATTTGTTTTTCTCAATGGTGGGTAATTTTCGTGCGATTACAGCAACATACGGGGGCTGAGAAAGAATTTCTATGCAGAATACGTCCACACTGCGAAATACAGGCCAGCTGTTTTGGCACTGAGTGAAACCCAAATAGGTGAAAATTCTGACCCTTTGGAATTCATCCTACATGGGTACAGTTAAGTGCCATTATTCTTTCCCTACCACGGATTAGCCGTATACGTCAGGAATGATGTTGCTTACCAGCTTCTTCCACAATATGGTCAATGTGTAAACACAGACTTTAATTTCATGTGGTTTAAATTCAACCTCCACAAGCACATCATTCACACATGTTTTATTTATAGAAGTCCGAATCTGGACAGTAGCTCGACCTCTGACGAGTTCCATGCGCTGTCTGGAACCATCCAAAGAATTGTTTCTAAATACACACTGAAATCGTTATTACGGGTGATTTCAATGTTTTAAATTCTATGTGGCTTCGCTATTCTGGCCAGACCACACCCGAAGGTAGGTTTACCGAGACCTTCGCAAAGCTGAACAACTTGACGCAGCTTGTTGATGAGCCAACAAGAATACCTGACATTGCAGGTCATTGCGCATACACCTTGGACTTGTTTCTTACATCTCATCCTGATAAGTATAGCATCAATGTATTATCGCTTCTAGGAACGTCGGACCGCTGTATCATTTCGGCAAATTTCTCGGGCTCCATCTTAAAAGTTAAAGAAAACATCCCAAAAAGAACCGTATGGCGTTACGAAAAAGCCAACTGGGAAAGATAAAACAATTTCTTTAATAATTTTAATTGGTCACTATGCTTCCTCGGTAGTGACGTAGATTGTAGTGCCGATATGATTACAAATATTATTCTACTTGGTATGAGAAAATTTATTCCAAATAGGCTAAAAACTATCAAACCAAAAGTAAATTCTGGGTTTGACTCAAACTGTAAAGAGGCTATCAGGATGAGAGAAGTAAGTTTTTAATATTTTAAAGCCAAGCCTTCTGAGAAAAATCGGAAAAAGTTTAAACAAGCCAGAAAGACCTGCAATGCTCTTATTCAAAGAACAAACTTTGTACACGAGCAAAATTTAAGGCAAAAAATATTAACATGTCCTAAAGGAAGTAAACATTTTTGGTCCTTCGTAAAAAAATACATAACCACTATGTAAGCTTTTCCATATGTCGTATTCAACAGGCGTCTATCCAAGAGGATGGAAAACTGCATTTGTCCAGCTCATACCTAAAAAAGGCGTATCTTCATCTCCCTTTAACTACCGATCAATCGCACTTACATCCCTTTTTTCCAAGGTCATGGAAACGCTGATAAACTATCAGATTAAGAAATATCTTGAGAGACGGAAACTTCTAAATGACCGGCAATACGGTTTTCGTAGCAATAGGTCCACTGGTAATATGATGGTATATCTCACCGAACAGTGGAATCAATCTTTACACCGTTTTGAAGAAAGTAAGATTATTGCACTTTTGGCATCAATCTCTTTTATCGCAAATGCGTGCATTTGGAATCGGTGAACCTCTTATTCGATGGGTTAGAAATAACCTTTCGGAACGTTCAATTCGCGTTGATTTGGATGGCTGGTGTGCCCCAAGGCTTCGTTTTGTCTTCGACACTCTTCCTTATTTTTATCAATGATTTCTTGTCTAAGACTTCTAATCCATTAAATTTTTTTGCTGACGACAGTACCCTCAGCTTCTCATACTCGTTTCCACATTCACTTCCCTGTTCTTCGGATATGGAACTGCAACGGCAACGTATGATTAGTTCATTAAACTCTGATCTGGCCAGCATTGTTCAATGAGGAAATATAAATCGTGTGGAATTTCATGCTTCAAAAGCGCAATGCTGCCTGCTGTCGTTAAAGCATAACCTACCCCCATGCCACTATCCATGAGTGGTACTTGCATCGAGAAAACTGAACAGCTTTGTGTTCTAGGTATATGTATCACAAACCACCTTCTGTGGAATGAACACATATATGAAATCGCCAAAAATGCTGCGAAATGTTTAGGTTTTCTTAGACGATGCAAGAAATACTTTTTCCCGTTAGATCTGGCTACTGTTTATAAGGCGTACATTTGCTCGAAGCTTGAGTACAATTTTCATATTTTGGCAGGTGCCTCTGTTACTCACTTGCGATTCCTAGATAGAATCCAGAAAAATGCATTGAAAATGATAGGGAATAAGGATATAACAGAAACATTTGATTCACTAGAACATCATCAAAATGTTTCCTGTCTCTCCTTATTCTATCGATTCTTCTATAAACAATGCTCCAGCGAAATAGCCAGTTGCATTCCTCCCCTTAAAAGTTTTACACGTAATACTCGTACCGCTAGGAATGCTCATAAATTTACCCTTGAGCCTAATTTCGGACGCACTGTTTAGTATAGAGACTCATTCTTTAGCCGCACTACACGAATGTGAAATACTTTAACCGACTCGGTTTTTCCCTTCCATTACGATTTACAAACGTTCAAAACCAATGTGCATCGGTACCTCCTTTCATCTTCTATCCAATTTTCCTAAACGCTTGCAATGTGTTAATACATGATAAGGGTAGTAACAACCCCTTGAGTGCGTGCAGATTATAAAATAAAAAAAAAATTGTAGCGATGTTTTCCATGCACCTGCCTAGGGGTTTGTGTTGTGCTCCAGTTTTGGGCGTATTAACGCTTTGCAAATTGTAGCAAGATCAGAAGGGGACAAAAGTTCTTGCATCGATACAGAAAACCTAAGCACCTTGCAGCATTTTTGGCGGTCTCAAATATATGGTCGTGTCAACGGAGTTCTTTTTTAAAACAAATACCGAGTACTGGTTTCTTCAATGCAACTGCCATTCATGGACAATGGAATTGGGAGTATTTTTAATATTTAACGACAGAAGCTCAGCATTGAGTTTTCGAAGCATTAAAATCCATACGATTTCTATTACCCTATTCGACAATGCTGTATAAATCGGAGTTAAATGAGTTTGACATACGGTGCCGTTGCAATTGCACGGCCGAAAGTGAAGGACGTACATATTCGAATGAATATGAAATGCTGAGGATATAGTCGTCAGGAAAACAGTTAAGTTAATAAGAAGTAACAGACAGAAGAACATTTATAAAAATGAGGAAAAGAGTCGGAAAAAGAACGAAGCCCTGGGGAACACTATCTTGTATTTATTGGAATAAGACTTGAATGCATCCAATACAACTTGTATTGAACAGTCTAGAACATAGTGTTAAGTTCCGTGAGAACACAAGAATAACAACTTGTTTGGTTTACGTTAAAAATGAGAGTGACTCAAATTTTACTCATTATTTTATTCGTTACCTATTTCGAAACCTAGATCATCACTTCTTTCAAATCAACCACCCATTCTACTTTACTTTACTTGTTTTGACACATATTGTTTATTTAAACAACGAGTGCACCATATGTTGTAATTGACATAATTGCACTCCATGGGTCAGTATTGTTTATGCTTGCAATATGACCCATGTCGTTGTTTTGTAGTTTGGTTGACATAGTTCGATTGCTGTTCCTTTTAAAATGTAACGTATGATACATGAGGAACCTTAAGTATTAATCGAACTATGTCATGTGTCTTGCAAGCGATTGTGGTCTCCAGTTTAATGGCACAACACTCCTCCCCCCTAAAATAAGAAAGATGTACCAGGTGACGAGTTAGATCTTTCGGTTTCAGGTACGGAAGTAAATAACTCATAGGTCTGTTTAACAATTGTATTTATCATTTTCAATCTTTTTTTTTTTTTTCTCTATATATTACAATTTTTGTTTCCTCTTTGTTTGTAAAGTTTTTTTTTCATAATGATTATGTAGCATATTTTTTTGTTATTAGTTTTTTTTTTATAAATTATTATACCTGCGATGTTTCTTCAAGGTCAAGCGTTACATTAATTTCGGGATTGCTTAAATTTTCTGTTGACTGTTTATTAAATGTACATTTTATTTAAATGATCTTTTAAAATATTACATACATATAAAGCTAGAGCTACACAAAGAAAAAAAATAACAGAAATGTGAGCATGTTCATGTGTGACATGGAATAACAAATTGTTTTTCTTTCTTAATAATTTAAATCCAGTTTTTCTATATGGGTGGTATGGGGTGAAATTTGGGATAATTTGGTGGGAATTATTATGTTTTCAGGTATGGTTTGTACTTGTAAAAAGTATGAAATAGGAGTTTTATTTTGTATGGTATTTGATGCCTGGAGGTAAACTTCTTTTGTTATTGCTTTACAAAATGGGTCTACATTCAGAATTCGCACAAAATCCTAACGTTCATTTGCTTTGGCATGACATACAGCCATGAATTCTTACTCATTAGATTAAACCAAACTTCTTGTTCAAGCGCAAGTATTTTTGTTTCACAATTAGCATAGTTTTGCATTCCTGATATTAATTGTATAATGCAGTTGTTTGTATTATGGTTGTGAACTACGAACTTTTTCTCACATATGAAGTGATTGATGTCAGTTTTGGTACATTTATCTAGATCTTCGCTATCCAAAAATATGTATCGCCTATAATTTTCGTTTATAGCTACAAACTCACTATACTCTTTGTACTTTGAAGGTTTTGCTGTAAGTTTTACTAAGTTAAATTCTTCATCTACCAATGGAATGGTAACTTGTATCATGAGATTTTGATTTACGAAAATCGGACTCGTCGTAGTGATTCTGTCTATTATTCTATATATTTTTATTGGGAATCTTATAATTGAATGTCTTTTAATGTAGAAATGAATACTTCTGAATTAAGGAATCTACTATCCAGCTTATTCACTTTTCCTCCTTGTAAGATGTCAAGTATTTGAGATTGTTTTGACAGAATTTATATAGCAAATTAAAATGCTAAATTGGATATTTGGTCAAAGTTATGTAGTGTTTTTTCGAAACTAGTAAGACTTAGGAGTTTAAGTGTATTCTGTCAAATTTCTTCTGTAACAGAGTTGAAAGTATTATTTATGCATTTAGCTGTTTTGTTTACTGCGTCTAACACGTCAGTGATTATTGTCATTTAGTTTTCTGTTATATGATGCAAGTTATTCTGGTTTTCTTGAACTAGTCTTAATGCATCATCTATTTTTTCCGCGTCTTCAGAATCCATTGTTCCAAATAAAAACTTTTCTGCCATCCCTTTTCCATTCAATAAACCGCCGTTTACTATGCTTCTTTTTGAAACTTTGTTTTTGAATAGTATACTGTCAAGGATTTCGTTATTATAATTGATTTCTTTGAGGGAATTTTGTAAAAGTTTTAGGGTAATTTGGCAATGATGTAAAGGATACTCTTTTATGCTTAGGATACAAAATTCGGAAAGGGTGTTAAGGTTTTGTTCCAATGACTTTGTGTTAGTTTTAATATATAGCATGGTTATGATGGTTATGATGATTTTACTAGAAATGATAACAACGCCGATATTATATAAGTATGGGATTATTCTACTTATGTATGTATTATGGGCTTCTAAATTGGATATGATTATGTTTAAATTGTGTGTGTGCT
Organism: Platycheirus rosarum; assembly: GCA_963971375.1. Taxonomy (NCBI): domain Eukaryota; kingdom Metazoa; phylum Arthropoda; class Insecta; order Diptera; family Syrphidae; genus Platycheirus; species Platycheirus rosarum. Next base: position 31,346 of record CAXARV010000140.1, read on the forward strand.
TAGATTGTTGTGTGTATTGGGTCTCTTTGATTAAAGTGTTTTATGAGGTTATTGTGAAGAATCTTTTCTTTTCTGCCTACTTTTGTTCTTGAGTTTTCTGGGGACAATACTTTTGTTATTTCGTATAGTCCTTAAAAAATTGGGGATAGTTTTTTATTAGACCGATTTTTGATTTCCAATCAAAATCTAATACTTTGTCACCGACTGTATGGCTTGTCTCACTAGAATTTGTATCGTAGTAGGCTTAAGATTTCTCTTAAGCCTACTTATATTTGATTACTGCGAATTAACTCATAATCAATTTGCATTTTTGCCTTTATTTCTGAGACATAATCATAATAGTTGTACGTTGGTTGTACGCTTTTATTCAGCATGTACTGATTCTTGCTTGCATAGTTTCTGAGGTAACCATGTGATCTTTCGGGGGCACCGTTTGATTGTGGATGGTACGGACTAATTTGAGTTTTATTGATTTTTAAAATTTTGCAAACATTTTTAAATAATTCGCTAGTAAAGTTTGTAACTTGGTCTGTGAGAATTGTTTGAGGAATTCCATAAGTACAAACTATTTTCTTAACAAGTGCTTCGGCCACAGTTCTTGCTTCTTCATTGGGTATAGCTATGGCTTGTGCAAATTTTGTTAGATCGTTTTGGAATATCAGTATGTACTTGTTTTCACTTTCTGTTATAGGAAGTGGTCCCACTATATCGAGAGCTATTTTTTCGAATGGAGTTTTTTTGTTGTTGTGATGACCATTCATAGTTTGTTACGTGCATACAACTTGAATGCACGCAATGTAATTCTTTATATCTTCATACATATTTTTTCATTTGTTTGTCTTTTTTATGCGTTTGAGTGTACGTTTGACTCCTTGATGACCACCTAATGGTGTGTCATAAAATTTATGTTAAATTTTCTTAATCTCCTCTGGGCTAGAGACTTCGGCAATGTTCTGACTTACATCTTGTTGTTTATTTGGCGGGTTTTTGATATGACTGCGTGTTATCACATTAATTTCAGCTGTTTTCATATGGGAGAGAGCGTCTGCATTTGTGTTCAAACTACCTGCTTTATGAGAAACTGTAAAATCATATTCTCCAAGTTTAATACGCCAGCGCATTATGCTCGAGGAAGGGTCCTTAAGGTTAAACATCCTTAAACATCCACACAAGTGGTTTTTGATCAGTAATAACTTCAAAGTGTCGACCGTACACGTATGGCCGGAAATGAATTACTGCCCAAACAACTGCTAAAGCTTCTTTCTCTATGGTAGAGTAATTTGTTTCTGACTTATTTAATATCCTACTGGCAAATGCTATAGGTATATCGTTTTCATCGGTATCTTTCTGTGACAAAACTGCACGTATAGCTTAATTGCATCAGTTGTGATATAAAAAGTTTTTTTCAAAGTTTGGATATTGTAGGATAGTGGGTTCGATAATTGCTTGTTTTAATAGTGTGAAGGATTCATCGCAAAACGCATCCCATTTGAAGACTACATCTTTGCGCAGGAGTTTGTTTAGGGGATTTGCTATTTAAGAAAAGTTTTGTATAAACTTTCTGTAATATCCTGCTAAACCAATAAAAGATTTAATTTCTTTTTGGTTTTTTGGAGTTTCGATGTTTTGTATTCCGGAGATCTTTTCTGGATCGGGTTTTACACCTGATTCAGAGATGGCATGTCCTAAATACATGACTTCTTTTTCTAAGAATTTGCATTTGTCTAACTATATCTTCAGATTGTATAGGTATTTATCTAAAGCTTGAAGTAGCTACATTAATTTTTTGTTGTGATCATCCAGATTCTTCCCGTATATCATTATATCATCTAGGTAGACTAAACATTTTATACCTTGTAGCCTTGTAAGGACTTTATTCATCAACCGCTGAAAAGTAGGGCATTACGTAAACCAAATGGCATTCTGTTGAACTCGAAATGTCCATTTGGTACGCTGATTTCTGCCTTCGCTTTGTCTTTCTCATTAACTTCAATTTGATGAAATCCAGTGGCTAGATTTAGTATTGTAAAGTACTTTGAATCGCCCAATTGTCCCGGATGCGTATCCAATACCTAATATCGAAGACATTATTAGGTATTGGATACGCATCCGCGATTGTCACTTCGTTTAGTTTCCTGTTGTCCACTACTACTCTCCACTTCTGTTTTCCTTTCTTTGGCACGAATAGAAGAGGGGCATTCCATGGACTTGAACTTGGTCTAATTATTTCATCCAGCAACATTTTGTCTACTTGATTCTTTATTTAATTTGTGTGAAATTTGTGCTAATCGATATGGTCTAATGTTAACTGCGGGTAAATTTGGGTTTGTATTAATTTGATGTGTAATCCCAGAAGAAGTTGACAGAGTATCGCCATCGAGGAAAAATAAATGGTTGTAATTACGGCAGATATCAATAATCGCTTTCTTTTCTTCACTATTTAGGTTATCTAGTGGAAGTTGGATTCGTGAATCGGTCTATATTTAATTATTTTTTCAGATTTGGCAGGTATGGTAATAGACTTTCGTTTACTAATGAAATCTGTTGTATATCTTTGAAGTGGTATTTTAGAGTATTGTCTTTATAATTTAGTATAGCTTTAGTTCTAGAAATAGGGCTTCACCTAAAATTCCATCTTGACTTATTAGAAAATTTTCAGGTATGCCTTTTAATTCAGTTATTTAATTATTTATCAGTTATTTTTTTATTAATTTATTTATTTTTATTAAACTCAAGCTTGCACCTGTGTCTAAAAGCATAATGTTTTGGTTGGAGATAGTATCCTTAGAAGCTATATTGATTTCGCTTTTGAAACTGGAAGCATTGTTTAAACAACCTATTTTAGCAACAGGGTTAGATTTTTCGTTATGATTTTGTATTATTTCAGGAGAACGTGCGATCAGAGCTCAATGGTCCGTTAAGGAAATCTTGTAGATTATTTTTTTGTGCGGTACTTCTATTTTGCTTGTGATTTTGGTTTAGTATAATATTTGATTTTCTTGTATAGTCTTTGTCCTATTTAGGTTTAGGAGGAACATTTTCCGTTTTTTTTTGTTAAAATTTGGCAACTCCACGTCTATGTTTCTAAATGGATTGGAATATGTAGATTTTTTTTGTTTAGAATTTTCTTGAGTGGACTTAAGGTTTGGAATAGATGATTTAGGAATTTGAGACTGATTTTGTGATTTTTGCAGAGGGGTTTTATCCCGTGTTGAAATTTCGATATAGTGATTCTGATTTTGATTGATTTGAATTTATATTTTGAAATTGTGAACGAAATGGATTTGATTTTTGGTTATGAGACAGTGGATTCAGAGTGTTTGATTTATTGTTCTGGGACAGTGGATTCAGTGGATGCAGAGAAATTGGATTTTCATTCTGAGATTCTTGATACAGTGAATTTAGTGGATGCAGAGATATTGAATCTTCATTCTGAGATTTTTGATACAGTCGATTCAGTGGATGCAGAGAAATTGAATTTCGATTCTGAGATTGTGGACACAAAGGTTTAGCTGATTTATTATCGTTTTAACACCTTAATTCAAGTGCTTTACCTGGTTCCGGGTGTTGGATGGGCCAGGTCTTTGGTAGTTTCCCGAATTTTGATTGGCTCCATAGTGTGTCGAATTGTCTTGCCTGCTGTTGTGAAACTGTCTTTTTCTGCATTGGTCTGTTATGTGGTCCAGATTTTTGCAATAAGGACATGATATATTATTTTGTACGTTATTGACTCTCACAAGCTGACTTGTATTGGGATTCGACCTGTAAGTTCTGTTTTCCCTTGGCTGAAGACGACACTCTGTTGTGTTGTGTGTCTTCGTTTGGCAGTGGTGACAGTATTTGTTTTCACGATTGGCACTGGTAAGAAGTTTTTCTTCTTCAATTGCAATATCTAGAGCTTCGTCCAAATCACTACACCTGGTGCTTTTCACCAAAGTTTTTTACTGGGGTTACAGCCCATTGCAAAAACTGTTTAGAATCGTGTTGGTGTTAAGACTTCTGATGGCTGTATTAGCAACATCGTCTCTTATAATCCTGTTTGAACTGAAAAACTTCCGTCTGTATAACTTGTACAGATCTAGTTTTTCGGAAGTTCATTATAAGAGCTTCTTTAACTTCTTTCCAGGCATTATAATTTTATATTTGATAATAATGTAATATGCCCGGCTTCTTAATTTTGATTTAACAATATCAAGAAGTTCAGCCTTATCCATTGACTCTGGTTCAGTGGAGGTTTTGTTTGATTGTAGGTCTACAATCAATAATAATCATTCAATAAAAATAATAATGAATAAACCTATCCAAGAGGGTGGGTCAAAATTTTTTTTTAAGTAAACGATTTCTAAAAGCGAAAATATGTTGCAGTTAGGAATCGTTATAAGCCCTATAAAATATAATTGAATTATTTTAAGTGGAACAGCCCGCGCAACGCCAGTGAAGTTAAAAAAAAAGTTCAAAAACCCACTTTTACAAGTGTATGTGTTGGGTATAGTTTAGTGTTTTAACTAGTATTCATTTAAATAAACGACGTGACTTTTGTTATTTAAACGGTGTTGTTTATTAAAAGAAGATTTTTTGAGGTAAGTTAGTACATTCAGAGAATTCATACATCAATGATATGTCTTGTTTCTTGTGAAGTCTTGTGAAATTGTAAATTGTGTAGTTTTTGTTTTAGAAATTGGAAGTTAAATTGTTCTATCATGTCAAATAGACAGTCATACAAGCGCCCTATATTTGGAACTATAGAGGATATCAAAGAAACCGTGTTACCAACAAGGTGAACATTAAAAATAGCAGTAACAAAGAACCTGCGTTTTCCGAAATTGCAGAAATTGTACCCCAGAAACTTCAAAGAGTATGACAAAAGGCATCAATCCCTGTAGTCTCGCATACAAGAGTCATTCAGATCCTGAAAGCTTATCATTCCAAATGCAAAAATATTATAAAATCATTGAAAAGGTTGTCAACTGAGAAGAAAACCGAGTTCTTGCATCAAAGCGAAATTTTGTTCGATATTTGTTCTTGCAAATGTAAGATAAAAAGTCAGTGTAATTGTCGCAGCGAAGTTAAAGTTCCTTAAGAAGAACACGAATTTTTGATTGATCAACGGGGTGAGTGAAAAATGAGAATCAGTGGCATTGATCGCAATCAAACAAAAAGTTTGCAAAAAAAGTTTGTTCGAAAGCAAGCTTCAACAAAAATCTGTCTGAAGAGCGATAACAACCCATCCAAAATGCAAGAACAAAAATTTTCAACAAGTAGTGATTCTGATACAAGTGTTTCATTTCCGGAGAAGCTACACAAAAATATAGAAGAAGAAGAGCCCTTATCTTCTACCTCAGGAACTATGGAAAATAAGAAATGCGTGAAAAGTTTACCGGTGTTGTCGGAAATATGTGACCGTTTTGGAGTATCCGACAGAGCTAGTGTTGCGATTGCTTCTGCAGTTTTACACGAACTTTCGTCAGATATCGTTATAGATATTTATATATATTTTGATGGGCGGAAAGACAAAACCCTGAAGATCGTCAAAAAGGGAACCAAGAGGTAGCCAGTAGTTATTGAAGAACACGTTTCTGTAATTAAAGAACCGGAGTCCATTTATGTGGGGTATGTGACTCCATTACAGGGAACTACAAAGACCATTGAGATATCAATAAACGCTCTTCTTTTCGATAAAAATATTAGTACTGATCACCTCTTGGCTATTAAATGCGATTGAACAGTGACAAATACATGTAAATTTAGTGGTGTCATAAGGCTATTTTAAAAAAGACTTCAGAGACCTATGCAATGTATAATTTGCATGTTGCATTTAAATGATCTGCCTTTGAGGCATTTGTTTGATTATATGGATGAAAAATGTTCTGGTCCATTTACGTACAATGGTCCTATTGGTAAGTTGCTGGATAAGTTTGAAACGAGAGCTGTAGTTGAATATGACTCAATACCAGTTCAATTACCAACGCTAAAACCTGATGACTTAAGCACAGACCAAAAATATTTGTATAAAATTACCTTAGCAGTAATTACTTGAAGTTGTTCAGATGACTTAGCAAATAAATCACCTGGAAAAATGTCACATGCCCGTTGGTTGACTAAGAAAAACCGGATCCTGAGTTTTTACATTTCTACGCCAACACCATGAACTAATTTAATTACTTTGGCTTAATACATTGTTAAAATATATGCCCCCGTTTGGTTCCAAATAAAGACACACTCATCATGGAAAGACGGATCACGGCACCTTTGGAAATTTATTGAAAGTTCGCGATTTTTGTCAAGTGCATTAAAAGCAGTCATAGATCCTGTTATTCAACGAAACGCATATTTTGCTCACCCTGAAAATTTATTATTGGCGATGTTAACAGATGAAGAAAAGCATATAAGAGAACTTGCAGCTAGAAGAATTCTAAAAGCGCGTAATTCACCTACAACTGGAAAACTACCACTTTTGAAGTGCCTAAACTTAATCTTGATGCTAAATGTTACATTGATCTAACAAACTTTGATCCACCTATTCTAAGAAATCAGCCGAATGACGAACTTATTCAGATAATAGAGAAAAAGGTGACGAAAGGATGTTGTTTATTAGGCTGCCTTGCCATACACAAGCGGTTAACGGAAGTGTAAAGATAGTAGAGCTCCCTATCACACGGATTGTTAAGAACACGGATACACGTGTACTTAAAAGATCCGGATTTGAAACCGTATATATTTGGAACACGGATAACCGTGTTCCCACATTAAAAATAACCGTATTGCTAGTTATGTTTATTTTTAGACAACACCGTGCACTTGATAAACAGAAATTTAAGTTCATTGCAAAATGGCGTTATAATATGAAATTTAAGTAAATATAACCAAATATTTAGGCTATATATAAAACATAAAACCAGTTTCTGTATGCTCTAGATCACCGTTATCCCATTCGAATGTAAGACTTGCTATTTATACTTATACAGGGTGTTTCCTAATTCGATGGCAATAATTTGAGAACTGATTTATGGACATATTAAAATAAAAAAACATTCTACAATAGGGGTCTATCTTCAATTTAGACATCCTTTTATAACTATTTAAGTGCAAAAGTAAAATAAAACCAATAAATATAGTTTTTACTCATAGCCTTTGGAGCTTAAAGCAATAAAACTCCCTTTTTTAACTTCATTATACAAGTGTAATTTTTTTACTTGCGATTATAGGGACTATAATGCAAGTTTAGGATTCGTGAATATAAAAAAAATTGAGATAACAATCAAACATGCCTAACAAAGTCATTGGCAAAAAATGTCCGTCTGTCTGTCTGTCTCTCTGTCTTTCTGTCTGTCCGGGTGTATATTGAACTGCAGCCTTAACGGGTTAGGCGATTATCTTCAAATTTGGTGTGTGTGATTCTTTTGGAATTCCCCAGAGGGAAAATTAAAATTTTATTTTTTGGGCTAAAAATAACGGTACTTGCCATACGACCGTTTAGGAAGGGCTTATTTTTCTCGAACACAGCTCCGACGATTTTGATGAACACTTTTGAAATTTTTTTTGTTGGTATTGGTTATAATTTGATCAGAGCCACAAACACGGGAAAAGTCTATTGACGGGACCTTTCATATATCGTGTTTTTTTTAATTTTTAATTTCTATGTAACGGCTGTATAGACTTCTGTCAAATTTTATATTTGAAAGGATCTAAATAGCCAAATTAATTCTGCATATCAACATTTTTAAAATCTTTTTTTTTTACTTAAAATAAATTTTAGATTTTTTTTTTTTTTTAAATCAATATTTTTAAAACTAATCAAAAGAAAATATTTAAAATTTTATAATCACATGTATATTAATAAACTCTAAGAAACTGCACACCAAATTTAAAAAAAAAATTTTTTTTAAAAAAACTAAAAATAAAAAACAGGATTTTATCAAAATCCTTCCTACAATTTACGAAATACTTTTATCATAATTTCTTTGCTATTTAAGACGTGTGGTGGCTTACTTCATTTTTACTAAAAACCGTTATGTGTTGTGGTTTTGATAGTTTGATAGTTTTTTTATAAGTTCAAACTGTGTTGCTCTCAAAGTAAATTTTATTTGTTTTTGTCAAAGATCTTGCCTTCCATTGTAATTAGGCACATAAAAGCAAGTACGTGCGACCCAGTCATGCCCATTTTTTTTTTATTATTGTAACGTTTATAAGAAAAAAACAGTTAAGCAAAATATTTATTACGCAGATTTTAGAGAAAAGTGGTTTGTATAAATATTAGCATAGACACGAAAAACGGAACAGGCTTAGAAACTAAAAATGCGCAGACTCAAACCAGATACAAAATTATTTAAGTGCAGTTATAAGGGCTTATATTTTTTCTAAAAACAAGGCCCTTAACGATGTTTCTATATATATATTTAAAGAGAGCTATTTGAGTAAACGTCGGTAAGGGTACGCCAAAGTAAAAGTTTTCTTTAATGCTAGGTAAGTGATGTCAATATAGGAGATACACCTTTACTTTAGAAAAAAAAATAATTAAAACATGTCCATAAATCATTTGCCAAATTATTGCAATCGAATTAAAAAAAAAATAAAGAGATTTGTTGTATTATTTCGAAATTTTTATTGAGTTTTATTTGTCGAACCCGAGGCCAAAACTTCACATTGGTGTCAGAAATTGGGGATAAGACTCAGTAAAGTACTAGAAAATTCCATAGTGACATTTTCTAAAACAGTGTCGGTGACTCATATAATTGTGAAAGTGGAATTTTCCAGAAACTATCGAACTGATTGTGCTATAAAACTGAGAATAGCGAATATTTTGGTTAAAAATAGTGTTTGAAAAAGATTTAAAATAAAACAAGCTGTGTCGCGAAAATTGTGTTTCGGTTACATAAAATGTGTCGCAAACTAGAAAAATTAACAGTTGTAATTGTTTTAATGTTTATTTACTTGCTAGTCCACGAGCAGAACACCCTTTAGGTTTAGGTGCATAACTTTAAACAAAGTTCCATAAATATATAATTCACCATTGCTTTATGCAATGGATTTTATATAGTAGTCGGTAAACGTCGACATATTGTGCGTCTTAGAAAGGCTGAATGGTCTAACTGATGAGCCCACCGTTCATGCTTGGGCGAAACGCATATCTTGCAGTTAAGGACACTTCAACCTTAATTTGAATTTAATTCAATAAACTCCACTAAAACAACAACAAACAACTAGCATTAATTGTTATTGTTTTAATATTTCTTTATTTACTTGCTAGTCCACGAGTAGAACACCCTTTAGGTTTAGGTGCATAACTTTAAACAAAGTTCCCTGAACATATAATTCACCATTGCTTTATGCAATCGATTTTATATAGTAGTCGGTAAACATCGACATATATTGCGTCTTAGAAAAGCTGAACGGTCTAACTGGTGAGCCCACCACAAACAACTAGCAATAGTTGTTATTGTTTTAATATTTGTTTAAAAATTAACAATAGCTGAGTTGAAAGAAGAATTACGAAAAAGAAATCTTCACACTTCGGGGCTGAAAAAGGAACTATTGCTCCGACTTCAGAATGCTATTACTCAGGATGGTGGAGACCCAAATACCATGTTGTTCTGTGTTGAAGAACAAAACAACAGAACGTTCTCGAAGAACAAAAGAACGTTCTCGAAAGTAAATTCGACAAAAAAAGGATGAGCAGAAAAATTCGTTGGAAATTGTCCAGCTGCAACTAAGTAATACACAGAACGTTCTGCTCGACAAAAGACTTCAAACAATAGATGAGAAATTTGTAGCCAAAATAGAAAACTTGAAAAAAAGTTCATAAAGCAAGAAAAAAGTGTAGAGCAACAGTACGAACATCTGGCTAGGGAATTTGATACTTTGAAGAAGCAGAAGGTTCGGGAATATTCGGGCGAAATGCAGCCCCCTGTCTTCGATGGTCAAACATCATGGCCAATTTACAAGAGGCAGTTTTAAGCTGCCGCATTGACGAAAAACTGGGACACCGAAAAAAATTCAATTGCTCTTACGCTTGCGCTCAGAGGAACAGCTGCCAAATTGCTGCAAACCATTCCTGAAGACAAACATCATGATAATGATGCCATGGTCAAGGCAATCGAGATGAGGTTTGGTGACGACCACATGCTGCAAGTTTACCGAGTCCAGTTGCGCCGAAGGGTCCAGACAAGATGTAAAACGCTACAACAATTGCAAGCTGACATCGAGCGCTTAGCGAATTTGTCTAACCCCAATACCAGCAGGGAAATCATAAACGAACTGGCAACCGATGCGTTCTTTAATGCCATAGCAGATGGAAAACTACAAATGGCTGTAAGAATGGCAGATAAGAAAACGCTCGCTGAGGCTTTAGCATTTGCCCTGACAATGGAAGCAGCAGACCAAGCTTCGCAAGGTAGCCATCGCGTAAGGGAAATGGCTACGCTAGAGTGCTCATGTCAACGCGTCGACATTGAAAGACAAAACTCGAACACTGCTCGAGGTCAAATAAGATGCTGGAATTGCAACAAGCTTGGAAACCTACAGGGACAATGCAGATCTCCACCTAGACAGGTAAGCTGCCCACATTGCGCAAGGAGGATACAGAATGACGAAACATCTGGCAGAAATAACACTCACACTGCTGGACAAGCTTCTGATCAACAGCAGGTGGAAAACGCCCAAGAACCAACTTCGCGGGGCTGAAGTTGGTTAATGGAATCGACGCCCCCAAGACCATCATCCAAGTTTCACAAACTACACGCTGCAGCAAGAGCTTGACAGTCGATACAGTTATCAGAAACCGAAAATGTGTGGCCACTATCGACACGGGTGCCACAGCATCCATAATTAGAAGAAACCTTGTTCAGACGTCCTGGCTACATAACACCAGCTGCTACACTCTGAAAAAAGCTACCGGTGAAGCAACAAAAGTATACGGGAAGGTATTTCTTAAGATACAACAGGCAGGGTTGACCTTCTCACATGCATTCTTGGTAGCCGACATATGCGACGAATGCATCATAGGAGTGGGTTTCATGGAGGCACATGAGGTAATCATAGACCTTCGAATGCAAGTGTTAAGGTATCGAACCGTTGAGTACTCTATGGTATACGGTAACGAGAACGCTGTGAATCTTCGGGCGGTTATAAGCAGAGATGAAGTCCTACCACCATCTTCAGAGACAGTTCTTTGGACGCGTTTGGAGGGTGATCCTGGGAACCACCGATTCTATTTCGTTGAAGCAGATGATAAAGAGGACTTTCCAAGCTATATCATTGGAAAAATTTTAGTAGAACCAAAGAAAAACATGGTTCCGGTAAGGCTGATGAATCCGAACAAACACTCCATTAAGCTGAGGTGATTAGAAGATGCGTACGCATTGCAGCCATATCGGCAAGAAAGAGTGAATCTGCGAGTGCTGTTACTGCAACGAAATTGGCTGAGGTATGTAATGCTATTCTCGGAAACTGTGAGCTTAATCAGGAGCAGAAAACCATAGCCGAAAATCTCATTGGTGAGTTTGCTGATATATTTGCATCGCAGGATGGAGACTATGTTCGAAAACACCAAGTACAGCACCGCATAGACACCGGCGATAGCAGACAGATCCGACAACCTGCTAGAAGACTTCCATTGGCAAAACAGGCAGAAGTCGATGAGATGGAAAAAGACGGTCTAATCTAAAAATCAAAAAGTCCGTGGGCATCACCCGTTGTACTAGTGAAAAAGAAGGACGGCAGCATACGATTCTGCGTGGATTACCGGAGGCTCAACGATGTCACCAAGAAGGATAGCTACCCCTTGCCTGGAATAGATGACACCTTGGATACCCTTTCTGGAGCAAAATGGTTTTCCACCCTCGATCTGAAAAGTGGTTACTGGCAGGTACGGATCCATCCAGAAGACAAAGAAAAGACCGCTTTCACAACGGGAAATGGACTCTGGTAACAACTTGAGGGAGGTCTAAACACGACTTCGAACAGCACATTTGAAACTAAATCTAAAGAAATGTGCTCTATTCAAAGCTGAAGTGAAATATTTGGGAAATGTGATATCATCAAATGGAATAAAAACTGACACGGAGAAAATCGAAACCGTGAAAAATTGGCCACATCCCGCAGATTAACATTAGATGAGGAGCTTTCTCGGTCTCGCCACATATTACAGGAGGTTCGTAAAGAATTTTGCCGGGATCGCAAAGTATCTGTAGTGTCTAGAGTGTCGATCTTAAGCTCGTAGAGGCCGGATGTAGAGGTGCGCGCACAAATAATTAAGCAAATGTCAAAAAAAATTATTGCGCATTGTTATCGCGAGTGTTTAAAAAAAAATATTAATACACACTCGCTAGAGAAACCGAAAAAAACCCCTCGCGTGTGCTGTTATAATAATAAATATATCCACTAACGTCGTTGAAGGAAAGAAAAAGATGCCCACTCGCGCTGTGGAAAAAAATAAAATAAAACGCATTCGCATAGCAAATTATCCTCTTATCTGTCCCAAGACCTTTGTGCTTAACTGCCACTTTCTTATCTACTGTAGGCATCTTATGACCATCTAATGCTTGCGGTAAATGGATAAAGGCATCTGAGTTTGTCTTATTGTGCTGAATATTAAAATTGATTTTTTGTATGCAGGCTGTCTTATGGGCATAACACTTAAGACAGTTTGTTTATTACAGAAATTAATTTGGATTTTCACTGCATGGTTCGACTAAGTCAGTATAGCTTGGTGCCATTACTCTTTTCCCATCATGGTCTCGTGGTCTATGTTAGGAATGATATTGCTTGCCAGAGCCTTCCCCAATATGGGCAATGTTCCAACACGGACTTTAACTTCTTATGACTCAAATTGACTGTCCGCAAGCATGTCATTCATTATTGTTTTATTTACAGGAGTCCAAATCTTGACAGTAACTCGACTTGTAACGAGTTTGATGCACTGTCTGATTCCATCTCGAAAATTGTTTCCCTTTGTCCTCGCACTGTCGAGCTCTTTGCCGGCTTACATCACCTTACCCAACTGATCGATGTGCCAACGCGTATACCGGATGTTGCTGGACAAGCCGCCCATACTCTTGACTTGTTTCTTACTTGTCACCCTGATAAATATACCATTAGCATAACTTCTCCATTTGGCACTTCAGACCATTGTATCATTTCAGCAAATTTCTCATCCTCCACCCATCCAGTTAAAGAAAAACTTCCCACCAGGACCGTTTGGCAATACGAGAAAGCCAACTAGGACGGCCTAAATATTTTTTTCCGAAACTTTAACTGGTCACTAGTCGATAGTGACATTGATGCCAGTGCTGAAATGATCACAAATGTGATTCTTCTAGGGATGCGTGCTTTTATTCCTAACAGAGTAAAAAGCATCAAACCTAAAGAAAAGTCTTGGTTTAATTCTGAGTGTAAAGAAGCTATCAGGCTCAAAGAAGTAAGTTTCCGTTCTTACAAAGCCAACCCTACAGAGGAAAATCGGAAAAAGCACAAACAAGCAAGAAACTCATGCAACTCCGTTATTGAAAGAACCAAATTTTTGCATGACCAAAAATTACGGCAAAAAATTCTGCAGTGTCCCAAAGGCAGTAAAATTTTTTGGTCATTTGTAAAAAATATTAAAAACTCCTCAACATCTTCGGTTCCAACGCTCATCGACAATAAGAAACCAATTGTTTACTCTTCAGAGAAGGCAAACTTGCTCGCCGCCAATTTCGATGCCAGCTCCACGCAGCCGCATAGCAACGTTGCCCCTCCTGTACTTGAGAATGTAAATTTTTCTATGGGACAGATTTTTTTCGCACTCGTACAGTAGCAAGAGTTCTCAAAGATCTCGATATACACAAATCCGCTGGCCCGATTCTTCTGAAGAGGTGTTCTTCCACACTGGCAAAGCCACTGCATAAGCTTTTCCATCGCTCCTACTCTTCTGGAATCTTTCCTAGAAGATGGAAAACAGCATTTGTCCAGCCTGTCCCTAAGAAAGGTGACCCATCCTCCCCCTCCTCCTACCGACCCATAGCACTGACATCCCTTTTTTCTAAGGTCATGGAAACACTGATTAACCGTCAGCTTAAGGAATATCTCGAAGATCGAAAGCTTCTCCATGACCGTCAGTATGGCTTCCGCAGCAACCGTTCCACTGGTGATCTGATGGCATATCTCACCGAACAGTAAAACAAATCTCCGATATATACAGCATTGTCAAATGGGGTAATGTGGAGTTTAATGCTTTGAAAACTCAATGCTGTCTTCTGTCGTTAAAGCTAAACATACCCCAATGCCATTGCCCATGAATGGCACTTACATCGAAGAAACCGAAAAGCTCTCAGTACTCGGTATGTGTGTCAACGACGACCTCCGTTGGAACGACAATATATTTGAGATCGCTAAGAATGCTGCTAAGTGCTTAGGTTTTCTGTATCGGTGTAAGAAATACTTTTCCCCATCTGATCTGGCTACAATCTATAAAGCGTTTATACGCCCTAAACTCGAGTATAACTGCCACCTCTGGGCAGGTGCTTCGCAAACATCGCTCCACCTGCTTGATAGAATACAAAATCGAGCGTTAAGATTGATAGGAAATAGAACTGTCGCTGAAACAATTGCCCCTCTCGAACACCGACGCAATGTTTCATGTCTTTCCTTATTTTATCGTTTCTTTTACAAAAAATGTTCACTCGAGGTAGCCAGCTGCATTCCTCCCCTTAAAAGTTTCTCCCGTAATACTCGTCTTGCAAGGAATGCTCATCAGTTCACCCTTGAGGCCAATTTCGGACGTACCGTGATATATAGAGATTCTTTTTTTAGCCAAACGACACGAATTTGGAATAGTTTACCCGGCGAGATTTTCCCTTGCCATTTTGATCTGCAAACATTCAAAACCAATGTTAATCGACACCTCCTATCTCTCCGCTCCCTATCTTCCTAATGCCCGCACAGTGTGTTACATTAAAAGGGAAACAAGTAGTTCCTTGTGCGCGCGTTAATTATATAAAAAAGAAAAAAAAATCTGCAACAGCTAACTGAGCAAGGTAGAAAATTTAAATGGTCAGGTGAGTGCAAAAGAAGCTTTCAACATCTAAAACAGTGACTTTGTGAGGCACCAATACTAGCTTACCCCACCCCTGGCAAGACATTTATTGTGGACGCGGATGCTAGTAGCGTGAGTGTTGGAGCAGTTCTGTCGCAGATACACGATAGGCAGGAGAAAGTGGTAGCCTATTTCAGCAAAGTTCTGTCGCGACCAGAGAGAAACTACTGTGTAACCAGACGGGAACTCCTTGCTCTGATACTAGCAACAAAACATTTCCATAAATACCTGTATGTACAGAGATTCATCCTGCGTACCGATCACGCCGCTCTAAAATGGTTGCTACAGTTCAAAAATCCTGAGGGGCAAGTAGCAAGATGGATCGAACGATTACGACTTCGAAGTACAACATCGCAAAGGAAGACTGCACTGCAATGCGGACACGCTTTCCCGCAGACCATGTCAGCCCAAATGCAAACATTGTGCGCGAAAAGAGGATAAGATAATAAGAGCTGAACCTGTAGGGGATTGGAGTGCCGAAGAACTTTGTAATGCACAAAAAGAAGACCCTGACATCAAGCCAATCCTTACATGGAAGGAATCTATGGAGAAACCAAACGCAAGAGGCATCTCCGACAAGTCCTACTTTAAAGGCATACTTGGCGCAGTGTGACTCTCTCCATGTGGAAGATGGTGTTTTGCGGAGAAAATGGGAAATGCCGGATAAAAGATCCTTTAAGATGCAGCTTGTGGTTCCACGATCGAAAGTAGAGGAAATCCTACAAGAAATGCATGATGGAGTATCCGGTGGGCACTTGGGAAACAACAAAACTTTGGAAAAGGTACGGGAACACTTATTGGCTAAGCGCAAGAAACGATGTAGAAGGCTGGTGTCGAAAGTGCACAACATGCGCAGCTAGCAAGGGCCCGTTGCCGGAAAGAGCAAGTGGCCCAAGGCGTTTGCGATATCCAATCAAAAAGCTAAGACCGTAGTCGAGCAGATAGTGGACCAGTGGGTCTGCAGGTTCGGGGTGCCTATGAAATTGCATTCTGACCAAGGGCGAAACTTCGAGACGAAGGTATTCTAGGAAGTTTACGCATCACTTGGGCTAAAGAAAACAAGGACAACAAGTCTTCATCCATAGTCTGATGGAAGGGTAGAACGATTTAACAAGAGCTTAAAGGAACATCTGTTCAAAGTCGGATCGGCGAATTTCTTTATTTCTTATGGCCTACCTAAATGCGGTTCATAGTACAACTGGATACACTCCATTCGAAATTCTATTTGGACGAACAGCCCGGCTACCAAGTGAGCTTTAATTCGGATTTCCTATTGAAGACCCAAAATGCGAAGGGGACTACTTGTTGGATCTTAGAGAAAGGATCAACGACATTCACCAGAGAACAAGAAATAACATAAAAATTGCGAGTGACCTCAAAATGATTAGATATTCGGAGGATACATCTTTGTAAATTACCGACATCTGTTGGATTAATTGTGTACAACTACCAACATTTATTGTGTACAGCAACCATATTCCTAAAAGTATGCATATTTGCAATATGTTTTACCTGAGTACTAAATCGAACTTGAAGTACAAATTCGAGACTCGAATTAGTACTGAAAGCTAAGATTATGCCAGAACCAGACGGAAGCTTCCAGAAGCTTGTAAATTTGTATAAATACAAGAGTAGATGGCATTGAGAGTTCAGTTTATTTTCACAAGTGGAATTGTTAACAACTGGATGCGTTAGTAAAAAGTGATTGAATTGAGATTAAATAAAAAGTTTTGAATTATAAAAACGTATTTGAATTGTGAATAAGTGGAATAAGTTAAATTTGCTGTTATTTAAACTGAAAGACGTTGTGTTTCATAAAATAAAGAGATTTGTTGTATTATTTTGGAATTTTGATTGAGTTTTATTTGTCAAACCCCAGGCCAAAACTTCACAATAATAACCTCAGGCGGGTGCTGAGGAAAATGCTAATGTAATAAACAATACAAAAACAAGTAAAAGGGACAAACTCACACGATATAAGCGTGTGAAGGCGTGAGTGAAAAATTTACTTTCCAACCGCAACCCTTATAAAGGATCCAGGAGACGGAGTTTTTTTTCGAAGATTTGTGGTATATATAAATTAGGTAGCCGCACTCAATACCTATCTGAAAGAGAAACAGTACTTAGCTGGAGCTTTCAAACTAACGAGATATAGGCATGTGCAAATGTGCAGGCTTGAGTGAACATTTTTTTTCTGACACGCCACCCTTTAATCCTCTCGTGGTGACGTAGTTATTCTTTTTGGAAATTTTCGGTATATGTATAAGGTAGCTGAAGGCAATACTTATCTGAATATGCAAGACATATTCAGCTTGGACTTCCGCATAGACACAGGCATGTGAAGGCTTGAGTGAAGGTTTTCCGTCGGGTGCGAAGTTTTAAATTTATAGCAATTAATACTAATTCAAAATATTAATTAATTTTTTTTACATGCGGTTATAGGGATTATAAGGAAAGTTTAGGATTCGTGAATGTAAAAAAAATTACATAAGTTTGTGTGGAAAAAATGTCTGTCTGTCTGTCAGTATGTATAATGAGGTGCAGCCTAAACGGCTTAAGCGATTATCTTCAAATTTGGTGTGCGTGATTCTTTTGGCATTCCCCAGAGGGGAAATTGAAATTTTATTTTTTAGGCTAAAAATAACGGTACTGCCATACGACCGTTTAGGAAGGGCTTATTTTTCTCGAATACGGCTCCGACGATTTTGATGAACACTTTTGAGAATTTTTTTGTTGGTACTGGTTATCATTTGATAAGAGCCACAAACACGGGAAAAGTCTATTAACGGGACCTTTCATATAACGTTTTTTTTTTATTTTGGATTTCTATGTAACGGCTGTATAGATTTCTGTCAAATTTTATATTTGAAAAGATCTAAATAGCCAAATTAATTCTGCATATCAAAATTTTTAAAATCTTTTTTTTTACTTAAAATAAATTTTAGATTTTTTTTTATTTTTAAAACTAATCAAAAGAAAATATTTAAAATTTTATAATCACATGTATATTAATAAACTCTAAGAAACTGCACACTAAAATTTAAAAAAAATGTTTTTAAAAAAACTAAAAATAAAAAACAGGATTTTATAAAAATCCGTCCTACAATTTACGAAATACTTTTATCCTAATTTCTTTGTTATTTATATATATATTATATTATTATATATGTGTGGTGGCTTACTTCGTTTTTACTAAAAACCGTTATGTATTGTGGTTTTGACAGTTTGATAGTTTTTTATAAGTTCAAACTGTGTTGCTCTCGACGTAAATTTTATTGGTTTTTGTCCAAGATCTTGCCTTCCATTGTAATTAGGCACATAAGAGCAAGTACGTGCGACCCAGACATGCCCATTTTTTTTTATTATTGTAACGTTTATAAGAAAAAAACAGTTAAGCAAAATATTTATAACGCAGATATTAGCATAGACACGAAAAACGGAATATGCTTAGAAACTAAAAATGCGCAGACTCAAACCAGATACAAAATTATTTAAGTGCAGTTATAAGGGCTTATATTTTTTCTAAAAACAAGGCCTTAAACGATGTTTTTATCATTAATGTAAAGAGAGCTATTTGAGTTAACGTCGGTAAGGGTACGCAAAAGTAAAAGTTTTCTTTAATCCTAGGTAAGTGATGTCAATATAGGAGATAAACCTTTACTTTAGAAAAAAAAAATAATTAAAACATGTCCATAAATCATTTGCCAAATTATTGCAATCGAATTAAAAAAATAAATAAAGAGATTTGTTGTATTATTTTGGAATTTTGATCGAGTTTTATTTGTCGAACCCGAGGCCAAAACTTCACATTGGTGTCAGAAATTGGGGATAAGACTCAGTAAAGTACTAGAAAATTCCATAGTGACATTTTCTAAAACAGTGTCGGTGACTCATATAATTGTGAAAGTGGAATTTTCCAGAAACTATCGAACTGATTGTGCTATAAAACTGAGAATAGCGAATATTTTGGTTAAAATAGTGTTTGAAAAAGATTTAAAATAAAACAAGCTGTGTCGCGAAAATTGTGTTTCGGTTACATAAAATGTGTCGCAAGCTAGAAAAATTAACAGTTGTAATTGTTTTAATGTTTATTTACTTGCTAGTCCACGAGCAGAACACCCTTTAGGTTTAGGTGCATAACTTTAAACAAAGTTCCCTAAACATATAATTCACCATTGCTTTATGCAATGGATTTTATATAGTAGTCGGTAAACCTCGACATATATTGCGTCGGCATATTGTGCGTCTTAGAAAGGCTGAATGGTCTAAATGATGAGCCCACCGTTCATGCTTGGGCGATACGCATATCTTGCAGTTAAAGACACTTCAACCTTAATTTGAATTTAATTCAATAAACTCCATTAAAACAACAACGAACAACTAGCAATAATTGTTATTGTTTTAATATTTCTTTATTTACTTGCTAGTCCACGAGTAGAACACCCTTTAGGTTTAGGTGCATAACTTTAAACAATGTTCCCTGAACATATAATTCACCATTGCTTTATGCAATGGATTTTATATAGTAGTCGGTAAACATCGACATATATTGCGTCTAACTGGTGAGCCCACCACAAACAACTAGCAATAGTTGTTGTTGTTTTAATATTTTTTTAAAAATTAACAATAGCTGAGTTGAAAGAAGAATTACGAAAAAGAAATCTTCACACTTCGGGGCTGAAAAAGGAACTATTGCTCCGACTTCAGAATGCTATTACTCAGGATGGTGGAGACCCAAATACCATGTTGTTCTGTGTTGAAGAACAAAACAACAGAACGTTCTCGAAGAACAAAAGAACGTTCTCGAAAGTAAATTCGACAAAAAAAGGATGAGCAGAAAAATTCGTTGGAAATTGTCCAGCTGCAACTATGTAATACACAGAACGTTCTGCTCGACAAAAGACTTCAAACAATAGGCTTGAGTGAACATTTTTTTTCTGACACGCCACCCTTTAATCCTCTCGTGGTGACGTAGTTATTCTTTTTGGAAATTTTCGGTATATGTATAAGGTAGCTGAAGGCAATACTTATCTGAATATGCAAGACATATTCAGCTTGGACTTCCGCATAGACACAGGCATGTGAAGGCTTGAGTGAAGGTTTTCCGTCGGGTGCGAAGTTTTAAATTTATAGCAATTAATACTAATTCAAAATATTAATTAATTTTTTTTACTTGCGGTTATAGGGATTATAAGGAAAGTTTAGGATTCGTGAATGTAAAAAAAATTACATAAGTTTGTGTGGAAAAAATGTCTGTCTGTCTGTCAGTATGTATAATGAGGTGCAGCCTAAACGGCTTAAGCGATTATCTTCAAATTTGGTGTGCGTGATTCTTTTGGCATTCCCCAGAGGGGAAATTGAAATTTTATTTTTTAGGCTAAAAATAACGGTACTGCCATACGACCGTTTAGGAAGGGCTTATTTTTCTCGAAAACGGCTCCGACGATTTTGATGAACACTTTTGAGAATTTTTTTGTTGGTACTGGTTATCATTTGATAAGAGCCACAAACACGGGAAAAGTCTATTAACGGGACCTTTCATATAACGTTTTTTTTATTTTGGATTTCTATGTAACGGCTGTATAGATTTCTGTCAAATTTTATATTTGAAAAGATCTAAATAGCCAAATTAATTCTGCATATCAAAATTTTTAAAATCTTTTTTTTTACTTAAAATAAATTTTAGATTTTTTTTTATTTTTAAAACTAATCAAAAGAAAATATTTAAAATTTTATAATCACATGTATATTAATAAACTCTAAGAAACTGCACACTAAAATTTAAAAAAAATGTTTTTAAAAAAACTAAAAATAAAAAACAGGATTTTATAAAAATCCGTCCTACAATTTACGAAATACTTTTATCCTAATTTCTTTGTTATTTATATATATATTATATTATTATATATGTGTGGTGGCTTACTTCGTTTTTACTAAAAACCGTTATGTATTGTGGTTTTGACAGTTTGATAGTTTTTTTATAAGTTCAAACTGTGTTGCTCTCAACGTAAATTTTATTGGTTTTTGTCCAAGATCTTGCCTTCCATTGTAATTAGGCACATAAGAGCAAGTACGTGCGACCCAGACATGCCCATTTTTTTTTATTATTGTAACGTTTATAAGAAAAAAACAGTTAAGCAAAATATTTATAACGCAGATATTAGCATAGACACGAAAAACGGAATATGCTTAGAAACTAAAAATGCGCAGACTCAAACCAGATACAAAATTATTTAAGTGCAGTTATAAGGGCTTATATTTTTTCTAAAAACAAGGCCTTAAACGATGTTTTTATCATTAATGTAAAGAGAGCTATTTGAGTTAACGTCGGTAAGGGTACGCCAAAGTAAAAGTTTTCTTTAATCCTAGGTAAGTGATGTCAATATAGGAGATAAACCTTTACTTTAGAAAAAAAAAAATAACTAAAACATGTCCATAAATCATTTGCCAAATTATTGCAATCGAATTAAAAAAATAAATAAAGAGATTTGTTGTATTATTTTGGAATTTTGATCGAGTTTTATTTGTCGAACCCGAGGCCAAAACTTCACATTGGTGTCAGAAATTGGGGATAAGACTCAGTAAAGTACTAGAAAATTCCATAGTGACATTTTCTAAAACAGTGTCGGTGACTCATATAATTGTGAAAGTGGAATTTTCCAGAAACTATCGAACTGATTGTGCTATAAAACTGAGAATAGCGAATATTTTGGTTAAAATAGTGTTTGAAAAAGATTTAAAATAAAACAAGCTGTGTCGCGAAAATTGTGTTTCGGTTACATAAAATGTGTCGCAAGCTAGAAAAATTAACAGTTGTAATTGTTTTAATGTTTATTTACTTGCTAGTCCACGAGCAGAACACCCTTTAGGTTTAGGTGCATAACTTTAAACAAAGTTCCCTAAACATATAATTCACCATTGCTTTATGCAATGGATTTTATATAGTAGTCGGTAAACATCGACATATATTGCGTCGACATATTGTGTGTCTTAGAAAGGCTGAATGGTCTAAATGATGAGCCCACCGTTCATGCTTGGGCGATACGCATATCTTGCAGTTAAAGACACTTCAACCTTAATTTGAATTTAATTCAATAAACTCCATTAAAACAACAACGAACAACTAGCAATAATTGTTATTGTTTTAATATTTCTTTATTTACTTGCTAGTCCACGAGTAGAACACCCTTTAGGTTTAGGTGCATAACTTTAAACAATGTTCCCTGAACATATAATTCACCATTGCTTTATGCAATGGATTTTATATAGTAGTCGGTAAACATCGACATATATTGCGTCTTAGAAAAGCTGAACGGTCTAACTGGTGAGCCCACCACAAACAACTAGCAATAGTTGTTATTGTTTTAATATTTGTTTAAAAATTAACAATAGCTGAGTTGAAAGAAGAATTACGAAAAAGAAATCTTCACACTTCGGGGCTGAAAAAGGAACTATTGCTCCGACTTCAGAATGCTATTACTCAGGATGGTGGAGACCCAAATACCATGTTGTTCTGTGTTGAAGAACAAAACAACAGAACGTTCTCGAAGAACAAAAGAACGTTCTCGAAAGTAAATTCGACAAAAAAAGGATGAGCAGAAAAATTCGTTGGAAATTGTCCAGCTGCAACTAAGTAATACACAGAACGTTCTGCTCGACAAAAGACTTCAAACAATAGGCTTGAGTGAACATTTTTTTTCTGACACGCCACCCTTTAATCCTCTCGTGGTGACGTAGTTATTCTTTTTGGAAATTTTCGGTATATGTATAAGGTAGCTGAAGGCAATACTTATCTGAATATGCAAGACATATTCAGCTTGGACTTCCGCATAGACACAGGCATGTGAAGGCTTGAGTGAAGGTTTTCCGTCGGGTGCGAAGTTTTAAATTTATAGCAATTAATACTAATTCAAAATATTAATTAATTTTTTTTACTTGCGGTTATAGGGATTATAAGGAAAGTTTAGGGTTCGTGAATGTAAAAAAAATTACATAAGTTTGTGTGGAAAAAATGTCTGTCTGTCTGTCAGTTTGTATAATGAGGTGCAGCCTAAACGGCTTAAGCGATTATCTTCAAATTTGGTGTGCGTGATTCTTTTGGCATTCCCCAAAGGGGAAATTGAAATTTTATTTTTTAGGCTAAAAATAACGGTACTGCCATACGACCGTTTAGGAAGGGCTTATTTTTCTCGAAAACGGCTCCGACGATTTTGATGAACACTTTTGAGAATTTTTTTGTTGGTACTGGTTATCATTTGATAAGAGCCACAAACACGGGAAAAGTCTATTAACGGGACCTTTCATATAACGTTTTTTTTATTTTGGATTTCTATGTAACGGCTGTATAGATTTCTGTCAAATTTTATATTTGAAAAGATCTAAATAGCCAAATTAATTCTGCATATCAAAATTTTTAAAATCTTTTTTTTTACTTAAAATAAATTTTAGATTTTTTTTTATTTTTAAAACTAATCAAAAGAAAATATTTAAAATTTTATAATCACATGTATATTAATAAACTCTAAGAAACTGCACACTAAAATTTAAAAAAATGTTTTTAAA
Source organism: Platycheirus rosarum (assembly GCA_963971375.1). Classification (NCBI taxonomy): domain Eukaryota; kingdom Metazoa; phylum Arthropoda; class Insecta; order Diptera; family Syrphidae; genus Platycheirus; species Platycheirus rosarum. The sequence goes on from CAXARV010000140.1 coordinate 54,978, forward strand.
AAAACTAAAAATAAAAAACAGGATTTTATAAAAATCCGTCCTACAATTTACGAAATACTTTTATCCTAATTTCTTTGTTATTTATATATATATTATATTATTATATATGTGTGGTGGCTTACTTCGTTTTTACTAAAAACCGTTATGTATTGTGGTTTTGACAGTTTGATAGTTTTTTTATAAGTTCAAACTGTGTTGCTCTCAACGTAAATTTTATTGGTTTTTGTTCAAGATCTTGCCTTCCATTGTAATTAGGCACATAAGAGCAAGTACGTGCGACCCAGACATGCCCATTTTTTTATTATTGTAACGTTTATAAGAAAAAAACAGTTAAGCAAAATATTTATTACGCAGATATTAGCATAGACACGAAAAACGGAATATGCTTAGAAACTAAAAATGCGCAGACTCAAACCAGATACAAAATTATTTAAGTGCAGTTATAAGGGCTTATATTTTTTCTAAAAACAAGGCCTTAAACGATGTTTTTATCATTAATGTAAAGAGAGCTATTTGAGTTAACGTCGGTAAGGGTACGCCAAAGTAAAAGTTTTCTTTAATCCTAGGTAAGTGATGTCAATATAGGAGATAAACCTTTACTTTAGAAAAAAAAAATAATTAAAACATGTCCATAAATCATTTGCCAAATTATTGCAATCGAATTAAAAAAATAAATATTATTATTATTATTTTGGAATTTTGATCGAGTTTTATTTGTCGAACCCGAGGCCAAAACTTCACATTGGTGTCAGAAATTGGGGATAAGACTCAGTAAAGTACTAGAAAATTCCATAGTGACATTTTCTAAAACAGTGTCGGTGACTCATATAATTGTGAAAGTGGAATTTTCCAGAAACTATCGAACTGATTGTGCTATAAAACTGAGAATAGCGAATATTTTGGTTAAAAATAGTGTTTGAAAAAGATTTAAAATAAAACAAGCTGTGTCGCGAAAATTGTGTTTCGGTTACATAAAATGTGTCGCGAACTAGAAAAATTAACAGTTGTAATTGTTTTAATGTTTATTTACTTGCTAGTCCACGAGCAGAACACCCTTTAGGTTTAGGTGCATAACTTTAAACAAAGTTCCCTAAACATATAATTCACCATTGCTTTATGCAATGGATTTTATATAGTAGTCGGTAAACATCGACATATATTGCGTCGACATATTGTGCGTCTTAGAAAGGCTGAATGGTCTAAATGATGAGCCCACCGTTCATGCTTGGGCGATACGCATATCTTGCAGTTAAAGACACTTCAACCTTAATTTGAATTTAATTCAATAAACTCCATTAAAACAACAACGAACAACTAGCAATAATTGTTATTGTTTTAATATTTCTTTATTTACTTGCTAGTCCACGAATAGAACACCCTTTAGGTTTAGGTGCATAACTTTAAACAATGTTCCCTTAACATATAATTCACCATTGCTTTATGCAATCGATTTTATATAGTAGTCGGTAAACATCGACATATATTGCGTCTTAGAAAAGCTGAACGGTCTAACTGGTGAGCCCACCACAAACAACTAGCAATAGTTGTTATTGTTTTAATATTTGTTTAAAAATTAACAATAGCTGAGTTGAAAGAAGAATTACGAAAAAGAAATCTTCACACTTCGGGGCTGAAAAAGGAACTATTGCTCCGACTTCAGAATGCTATTACTCAGGATGGTGGAGACCCAAATACCATGTTGTTCTGTGTTGAAGAACAAAACAACAGAACGTTCTCGAAGAACAAAAGAACGTTCTCGAAAGTAAATTCGACAAAAAAAGGATGAGCAGAAAAATTCGTTGAAAATTGTCCAGCTGCAACTAAGTAATACACAGAACGTTCTGCTCGACAAAAGACTTCAAACAATAGATGAGAAATTTGTAGCCAAAATAGAAAACTTGAAAAAAAGTTCATAAAGCAAGAAAAAAGTGTAGAGCAACAGTACGAACATCTGGCTAGGGAATTTGATACTTTGAAGAAGCAGAAGGTTCGGGAATATTCGGGCGAAATGCAGCCCCCTGTCTTCGATGGTCAAACATCATGGCCAATTTACAAGAGGCAGTTTTAAGCTGCCGCATTGACGAAAAACTGGGACACCGAAAAAAATTCAATTGCTCTTACGCTTGCGCTCAGAGGAACAGCTGCCAAATTGCTGCAAACCATTCCTGAAGACAAACATCATGATAATGATGCCATGGTCAAGGCAATCGAGATGAGGTTTGGTGACGACCACATGCTGCAAGTTTACCGAGTCCAGTTGCGCCGAAGGGTCCAGACAAGATGTAAAACGCTACAACAATTGCAAGCTGACATCGAGCGCTTAGCGAATTTGTCTAACCCCAATACCAGCAGGGAAATCATAAACGAACTGGCAACCGATGCGTTCTTTAATGCCATAGCAGATGGAAAACTACAAATGGCTGTAAGAATGGCAGATAAGAAAACGCTCGCTGAGGCTTTAGCATTTGCCCTGACAATGGAAGCAGCAGACCAAGCTTCGCAAGGTAGCCATCGCGTAAGGGAAATGGCTACGCTAGAGTGTTCATGTCAACGCGTCGACATTGAAAGACAAAAGTCGAACACTGCTCGAGGTCAAATAAGATGCTGGAATTGCAACAAGCTTGGAAACCTACAGGGACAATGCAGATCTCCACCTAGACAGGTAAGCTGCCTACATTGCGCAAGGAGGATACAGAATGACGAAACATCTGGCAGAAATAACACTCACACTGCTGGACAAGCTTCTGATCAACAGCAGGCGGGAAACGCCCAAGAACCAACTTCGCGGGGCTGAAGTTGGTTAATGGAATCGACGCCCCCAAGACCATCATCCAAGTTTCACAAAGTACACGCTGCAGCAAGAGCTTGACGGTCGATACAGTTATCAGAAACCGAAAATGTGTGGCCACTATCGACACGGGTGCCACAGCATCCATAATCAGAAGAAACCTTTTTCAGACGTCCTGGCTACATAACACCAGCTGCTACACTCTGAAAACAGCTACCGGTGAAGCAACAAAAGTATACGGGGAGGTATTTCTAAAGATACAACAGGCAGGGTTGACCCTCTCACATGCATTCTTGGTAGCCGACATATGCGACGAATGCATCATAGGAGTGGATTTCATGAAGGCACATGAGGTAATCATAGACCTTCGAATGCAAGTGTTAAGGTATCGAACCGTTGAGATCCCTATGGTATACGGTAACGAGAACGCTGTGAATCTTCGGGCGGTTATAAGCAGAGATGAAGTCCTACCACCATCTTCAGAGACAGTTCTTTGGACGCGTTTGGAGGGTGATCCTGGGAACCACCGATTCTATTTCGTTGAAGCAGATGATAAAGAGGACTTTCCAAGCTATATCATTGGAAAAATTTTAGTAGAACCAAAGAAAAACATGGTTCCGGTAAGGCTGATGAATCCGAACAAACACTCCATTAAGCTGAGGTGATTAGAAGATGCGTACGCATTGCAGCCATATCGGCAAGAAAGAGTGAATCTGCGAGTGCTGTTACTGCAACGAAATTGGCTGAGGTATGTAATGCTATTCTCGGAAACTGTGAGCTAAATCAGGAGCAGAAAACCATAGCCGAAAATCTCATTGGTGAGTTTGCTGATATATTTGCATCGCAGGATGGAGACTATGTTCGAAAACACCTATTACAGCACCGCAAAGACAACGGCGATAGCAGACAGATCCGACAACCTGCTAGAAGGACTTCCATTGGCAAAACAGGCAGAAGTCGATGAGATTGAAAAAGACGGTCTTATCTAAAAATCAAAAAGTCCGTGGGCATCACCCGTTGTACTAGTGAAAAAGAAGGACGGCAGCATACGATTCTGCGTGGATTACCGGAGGCTCAGCGATGTCACCAAGAAGGATAGCTACCCCTTGCCTCGAATAGATAACACCTTGGATACCCTTTCTGGAGCAAAATGGTTTTCCACCCTCGATCTGAAAAGTGGTAACTGGCAGGTACGGATCCATCCAGAAGACAAAGAAAAGACCGCTTTCACAACGGGAAATGGACTATGGTAACAACTTGAGGGAGGTGTTAACACGACCGCAGACTAACATTAGATGAGGAGCTTTCTCGGTCTCGCCACATATTACACGAGGTTCGTAAAGAATTTTGCCGGAATCGCAAAGTATCTGTAGTGTCTGGAGTGTCGAACTTAAGCTCGTAGAGGCCGGACGTCGAGGTGCGCGCACAAATAAATAAGCAGATGTCAAAAAAAATTATTGCGCATTGTTATCGCGAGTGTTTAAAAAAAAAATAATAATACACACTCGCTAGAGAAACCGAAAAAAACCCCTCGCGTGTGATGTTATAATAATAAATATATCCACTCACGTCGTTGGAGGAAAGAAAAAGATGCCCACTCGCGCTGTGGAAAAAAATAAATAAAACGCATTCGCATAGCAAATTATCCTCTTATCTGTCTCAGGACCTTTGTGCTTAACTGCCTCTTTCTTATCTACTGTAGGCATCATATGACTATCTAATGCTTGCGGTAAATGGATAAAAGGCATCTGAGTTTGTCTTATTGTGCTGAATAATAAAATTGATTTTTTGTATGCAGGCTGTCTTATGGGCATAACACTTAAGACAGTTTGTTTATTACAGAAATTAATTTGGATTTTCACTGCATGGTTGGGCTTAGTCAGAATTGTGTTTTGTGTGTAAGTATTTTTAAATGGTAAGTGATTTTCTCGTCGTGTATTCTAATGTTCGTGGTATAAGAAAGAATTTCTTTCACGTGTACGTCTACACTGTTCAATACAGGCCAGCTGTTTTGGCATTAAGTGAAACCCAGGTTGGATTAAATACTGATTTATCAGAATTTGCTCTACATGGGTATAGCTTGGTGCCATTACTATTTTCCCATCATGGTCTCGTGGTCTATGTTAGGAATGATATTGCTTGCCAGAGCCTTCCCCAATATGGGCAATGTTCCAACACGGACTTTAACTTCTTATGACTCAAATTGACTGTCCGCAAGCATGTCATTCATTATTGTTTTATTTACAGGAGTCCAAATCTTGACAGTAACTCGACTTGTAACGAGTTTGATGCACTGTCTGATTCCATCTCGAAAATTGTTTCCCTTTGTCCTCGCACTGAAATCGTTATTGCGGGCGATTTCAATGTACACAATTCCAATTGGCTCCGCTATTCTGGTCAGACAAAACCCGAAGGAAGGTATGTCGAGCTCTTTGCCGGGTTACATCACCTTACCCAACTGATCGATGTGCCAACGCGTAAACCGGATGTTGCTGGGCAAGCCGCCCATACTCTTGACTTGTTTCTTACTTCTCACCCTGATAAATATACCATTAGCATAACTTCTCCATTTGGCACTTCAGACCATTGTATCATTTCAGCAAATTTCTCATCCTCCACCCATCCAGTTAAAGAAAAACTTCCCACCAGGACCGTTTGGCAATACGAGAAAGCCAACTGGGACGGCCTAAATATTTTTTTCCGAAACTTTAACTGGTCACTGATCGATAGTGACATTGATACCAGCGATGAAATGATCACAAATGTGATTCTTCTAGGGATGCGTGCTTTTATTCCTAAGAGGGTGAAAAGCATCAAACCTAAAGAAAATTCTTGGTTTAATTCTGAGTGTAAAGAAGCTATCAGGCTCAAAGAAGTAAGTTTCCGTTCTTACAAAGCCAACCCTACAGAGGAAAATCGGAAAAAGCACAAACAAGCAAGAAACTCATGCAACTCCGTTATTGAAAGAACCAAATTTTTGCATGACCAAAAATTACGGCAAAAAATTCTGCAGTGTCCCAAAGGCAGTAAAATTTTTTGGTCATTTGTAAAAAATATTAAAAACTCCTCAACATCTTCGGTTCCAACGCTCATCGACAATAAGAAACCAATTGTTTACTCTTCAGAGAAGGCAAACTTGCTCGCCGCCAATTTCGATGCCAGCTCCACGCAGCCGCATAGTGACGTTGCCCCTCCTGTACTTGAGAATGTAAATTTTTCTATGGGACAGATTTTTTTCGCACTCGTACAGTAGCAAGAGTTCTCAAAGATCTCGATATACACAAATCCGCTGGCCCGATTCTTCTGAAGAGGTGTTCTTCCACACTGGCAAAGCCACTGCGTAAGCTTTTCCATCGCTCCTACTCTTCTGGAATCTTTCCTAGAAGATGGAAAACAGCATTTGTCCAGCCTGTCCCTAAGAAAGGTGACCCATCCTACCCCTCCTCCTACCGACCCGTAGCACTGATATCCCTTCTTTCTAAGGTCATGGAAACACTGATTAACCGTCAGCTTAAGGAATATCTCGAAGATCGAAAGCTTCTCCATGACCGTCAGTATGGCTTCCGCAGCAACCGTTCCACTGGTGATCTGATGGCATATCTCACCGAACAGTAAAACAAATCTCCGATATATACAGCATTGTCAAATGGGGTAATGTGGAGTTTAATGCTTTGAAAACTCAATGCTGTCTTCTGTCGTTAAAGCTAAACATACCCCAATGCCATTGCCCATGAATGGCACTTACATCGAAGAAACCGAAAAGCTCTCAGTACTCGGTATGTGTGTCAACGACGACCTCCGTTGGAACGACAATATATTTGAGATCGCTAAGAATGCTGCTAAGTGCTTAGGTTTTCTGTATCGGTGTAAGAAATACTTTTCCCCATCTGATCTGGCTACAATCTATAAAGCGTTTATACGCCCTAAACTCGAGTATAACTGCCACCTCTGGGCAGGTGCTTCGCAAACATCGCTCCACCTGCTGGATAGAATACAAAATCGAGCGTAAGGATTGATCGGAAATAGAACTGCCGCTGAAACCATTGCCCCTCTCGAACACCGACGCAATGTTTCATGTCTTTCCTTATTTTATCGTTTCTTTTACAAAAAATGTTTACTCGAAGTAGCCAGCTGCATTCCTCCCCTTAAAAGTTTCTCCCGTAATACTCGTCTTGCAAGGAATGCTCATCAGTTCACCCTTGAGGCCAATTTCGGACGTACCGTGATATATAGAGATTCTTTTTTTAGCCAAACGACACGAATTTGGAATAGTTTACCCGGCGAGATTTTCCCTTGCCATTTTGATCTGCAAACATTCAAAACCAATGTTAATCGACACCTCCTATCTCTCCGCTCCCTATCTTCTTAATGCCCGCACAGTGTGTAACATTAAAAGGGAAACAAGTAGTTCCTTGTGCGCGCGTTAATTATATAAAAAAGAAAAATAAATCTGCAACAGCTAACTGAGAAAGGTAGAAAATTTAAATGGTCAGGTGAGTGCAAAAGAAGCTTTCAACATCTAAAACAGTGACTTTGTGAGGCACCAATACTAGCTTACCCCACCCCTGGCAAGACATTTATTGTGGACGCAGATGCTAGTAACGTGGGTGTTGGAGCAGTTCTGTCGCAGATACACGATAGGCAGGAGAAAGTGGTAGCCTATTTCAGCAAAGTTCTGTCGCGACCAGAGAGATACTACTGTGTAACCAGACGGGAACTCCTTGCTCTGATACTAGCAACAAAACATTTCCATAAATACCTATATGGACAGAGATTCATCCTGCGTACCGATCACGCCGCTCTAAAATGGTTGCTACAGTTCAAAAATCCTGAGGGGCAAGTAGCAAGATGGATCGAACGATTACGACTTCGAAGTACAACATCGCAAAGGAAGACTGCACTGTAATGCGGACACGCTTTCCCGCAGACCATGTCAGCCCAAATGCAAACATTGTGCGCGAAAAGAGGATAAGATAATAAGAGCTGAACCTGTAGGGGATTGGAGTGCCGAAGAACTTTGTAATGCACAAAAAGAAGACCCTGACATCAAGCCAATCCTTGCATGGAAGGAATCTATGGAGAAACCAAACGCAAGAGGCATCTCCGACAAGTCCTACTTTAAAGGCATACTTGGCGCAGTGTGACTCTCTCCATGTGGAAGATGGTGTTTTGAGGAGAAAATGGGAAATGCCGGATAAAAGATCCTTTAAGATGCAGCTTGTGGTTCCACGATCGAAAGTAGAGGAAATCCTACAAGAAATGCATGATGGAGTATCCGGTGGGCACTTGGGAAACAACAAAACTTTGGAAAAGGTACGGGAACACTTATTGGCTAAGCGCAAGAAACGATGTAGAAGGCTGGTGTCGAAAGTGCACAACATGCGCAGCTAGCAAGGGCCCGTTGCCGGAAAGAGCAAGTGGCCCAAGGCGTTTGCGATATCCAATCAAAAAGCTAAGACCGTTGTCGAGCAGATAGTGGACCAGTGGGTCTGCAGGTTCGGGGTGCCTATGAAATTGCATTCTGACCAAGGGCGAAACTTCGAGACGAAGGTATTCTAGGAAGTTTACGCATCACTTGGGCTAAAGAAAACAAGGATAACAAGTCTTCATCCATAGTCTGATGGAAGGGTAGAACGATTTAACAAGAGCTTAAAGGAACATCTGTTCAAAGTCGGATCGGCGAATTTCTTTATTTCTTATGGCCTACCTAAATGCGGTTCATAGTACAACTGGATACACTCCATTCGAAATTCTATTTGGACGAACAGCCCGGCTACCAAGTGAGCTTTAATTCGGATTTCCTATTGAAGACCCAAAATGCGAAGGGGACTACTTGTTGGATCTTAGAGAAAGGATCAACGACATTCACCAGAGAACAAGAAATAACATAAAAATTGCGAGTGACCTCAAAATGATTAGATATTCGGAGGATACATCTTTGTAAATTACCGACATCTGTTGGATTAATTGTGTACAACTACCAACATTTATTGTGTACAGCAACAATATTCCTAAAAGTATGCATATTTGCAATATGTTTTACCTGAGTACTAAATCGAACTTGAAGTACAAATTCGAGATTTGAATTAGTACTGAAAGCTAAGATTATGCCAGAACCAGACGGAAGCTTCGAGAAGCTTGTAAATTTGTAAAAATACAAGAGTAGATGGCATTGAGAGTTCAGTTTATTTTCACAAGTGGAATTGTTAACAACTGGATGCGTTAGTAAAAAGTGATTGAATTGAGATTAAATAAAAAGTGTTGAATTATAAAAACGTATTTGAATTGTGAATAAGTGGAATAAGTTAAATTTGCTGTTATTTAAACTGAAAGACGTTGTGTTTCATAAAATAAAGAGATTTGTTGTATTATTTTGGAATTTTGATTGAGTTTTATTTGTCGAACCCCAGGCCAAAACTTCACAATAATAACCTCAGGCGGGTACTGAAGGAAATGCTAATGTAATAAACAATACAAAAACAAGTAAAAGGGACAAACTAAGGCGATATAAACGTGTGAAGGCGTGAGTGAAAAATTTACTTTCCAACCGCAACCCTTATAAAGTATCCAGGAGACGGAGTTTTTTTCGAAGATTTGTGATATATATAAATTAGGTAGCCGCACTCAATACCTATCTGAAAGAGAAACAGTACTTAGCTGGAACTTTCAAATTAACGAGATATAGGCATGTGCAAATGTGCAGGCTTGAGTGAACATTTTTTTTCTGACACGCCACCCTTTAATCCTCTCGTGGTGACGTAGTTATTCTTTTTGGAAATGTTCGGTATATGTATAAGGTAGCTGAAGGCAATACCTATCTGAATATGCAAGACATATTTAGATTGGACTTCCGCATATAGAGACACAGGCATGTGAAGGCTTGAGTGAAGGTTTTCCGTCGGGCACAAAGTTTTAAATTTATAGCAATTAATACTAATTCAAAATGTTAATTAATTTTTTTTACTTGCGGTTATAGGGATTATAAGGAAAGTTTAGGATTCGTGAATGTAAAAAAAAATTAAATAAGTTTGTGTGCAAAAAATGTCTGACTGTCTGTCAGTATGTATAATGAGGTGCAGCCTAAACGGCTTAAGCGATTATCTTCAAATTTGGTGTGCGTGATTCTTTTGGCATTCCTCAGAGGGAAAATACGACCGTTTAGGAAGGGCTTATTTTTCTCGAAAACGGCTCCGACGATTTTGATGAACACTTTTGAGAATTTTTTTGTTGGTACTGGTTATCATTTGATCAGAGCCACAAACACGGGAAAAATCTATTAACGGGACCTTTCATATAACGTTTTTTTTATTTTGGATTTCTATGTAACGGCTGTATAGATTTCTGTCAAATTTTATATTTGAAAAGATCTAAATAGCCAAATTAATTCTGCATATCAAAATTTTTAAAATCTTTTTTTTTTACTTAAAATAAATTTTAGATTTTTTTTTTTTTGAAAAATCAATATTTTTAAAACTAATCAAAAGAAAATATTTAAAATTTTATAATCACATGTATATTAATAAACTCTAAGAAAATGCACACCAAAATTTAAAAAAATGTTTTTTAAAAAACTAAAAATAAAAAACAGGATTTTATCAAAATCCGTCCTACAATTTACGAAATACTTTTATCCTAATTTCTTTGTTATTTATATATATATCATATTATTATATATGTGTGGTGGCTTACTTCATTTTTACTACAAACAGTTATGTATTGTGGTTTTGATAGTTTGATAGTTTTTTTATAAGTTCAAACTGTGTTGCTCTCAACGTAAATTTTATTTGTTTTTGTCCAAGATCTTGCCTTCCATTGTATTTAGGCACATAAGAGCAAGTACGTGCGACCCAGTCATGCCCATTTTTTTGTATTATTGTAACGTTTATAAGAAAAAAACAGTTAAGCAAAATATTAATAACGCAGATATTAGCATAGGCACGAAAAACGGAACAGGCTTAGAAACTTTTTAGCAGACTCAAACCAGATACAAAATTATTTAAGTGCAGTTATAAGGGCTTATATTTTTACTAAAAACCTAAACGATGTTTCTATCATTAATATAAGGAGAGCTATTTGAGTTAACGTCGGTTGAGGCCAATTTCGGATGTACCGTGATATAAAGGGATTCTTTTTTTAGCCAAACGACACGAATTTGGAATAGTTTACCCGGCGAGATTTTCCCTTGCCATTTTGATCTGCAAACATTCAAAACCAATGTTAATCGACACCTCCTATCTCTCCCCTCCCTATCTTCCTATATTCCCGCGCAGTGTGTAACATTAAAAGGGAAACAAGTAGTTCCTTGTGCGCGCGTTAATTATATAAAAAAGAAAAAAAAATCTGCAACAGCTAACTGAGAAGGGTGGAAAATTTAAATGGTCAGGTGAGTGCAAAAGAAGCTTTCAACATCTAAAACAGTGACTTTGTGAGGCACCAATACTAGCTTACCCCACCCCTGGCAAGACATTTATTGTGGACGCGGATGCTAGTAACGTGGGTGTTGGAGCAGTTCTGTCGCAGTTACACGATAGGCAGGAGAAAGTGGTAGCCTATTTCAGCAAAGTTCTGTCGCGACCAGAGAGAAACTACTGTGTAACCAGACGGGAACTCCTTGCTCTGGTACTAGCAACAAAACATTTCCATAAATACCTGTATGGACAGAGATTCATCCTGCGATACCGATTTCTGTCCAGAGAATAAGAGCTGAACCTGTAGGGGATTGGAGTGCCGAAGAACTTCGTAATGCACAAAAAGAAGACCCTGACATCAAGCCAATCCTTGCATGGAAGGAATCTATGGAGAAACCAAACGCAAGAGACATCTCCGACAAGTCCTACTTTAAAGGCATACTGGGCGCAGTGGGACTCTCTCCATGTGGAAGATGGTGTTTTGCGGAGAAAATGGGAAATGCCGGATGGAAGATCTTTTAAGATGCAGCTTGTGGTTCACGATCGAAAGTAGAGGAAATCCTACAAGAAATGCATGATGGAGTATCCGGTGGGCACTTGGGAAACAACAAAACTTTGGAAAAGGTACGGGAACACTTTTATTGGCTAAGCGCAAGAAACGATGTAGAGAGCTGGTGTCGAAAGTGCACAACATGCGCAGCTAGCAAGGGCCCGTTGCCGGAAAGAGGAAGTGGCCCAAGGCGTTTGCGATTTCCAATCAAGAAGCTAAGACGGTTGTCGAGCAGATAGTGGACCACTGGGTCTGCAGGTTCGGGGTGCCTATGAAATTGCATTCTGACCAAGGGCGAAACTTCGAGAAGAAGGTATTCTAGGAAGTATGCGCATCACTTGGGCTAAAGCAAACAAGGACAACAAGTCTTCATCCATAGTCTGATGGAAGGGTAGAACGATTTAACAAGAGCTTAAAGAACATCTGTCCAAAGTCGTGAACGAGAACCAACAGGATTAGGATCGGCGAATTCCTTTATTTCTTATGGCCTACCGGAATGCGGTTCGTAGTACAACTGGATACACTCCATTCGAAATTAGAGAAAGGATCAACGACATACACCAGAGAACAAGAAACAACATAAAAATTGCGAGTGACCGCAAAATGATTAGATATTCGGAGGATACATCTTTGTAAATTACCGACATCTGTTGGATTAATTGTGTACAACTACCAACATTTATTGTGTACAGCAACCATATTCCTAAAAGTATGCATATTTGCAATATGTTTTACCTGAGTACTAAATCGAACTTGAAGTACAAATTCGAGACTCGAATTAGTACTGAAAGCTAAGATTATGCCAGAAGCAGACGGAAGCTTCCAGAAGCTTGTAAATTTGTATAAATACAAGAGTAGATGGCATTGAGAGTTCAGTTTATTTTCACAAGTGGAATTGTTAACAACTGGATGCGTTAGTAAAAAGTGATTGAATTGAGATTAAATAAAAAGTTTTGAATTATAAAAACGTATTTGAATTGTGAATAAGTGGAATAAGTTAAATTTGCTGTTATTTAAACTGAAAGACGTTGTGTTTCATAAAATAAAGAGATTTGTTGTATTATTTTGGAATTTTGATTGAGTTTTATTTGTCAAACCCCAGGCCAAAACTTCACAATAATAACCTCAGGCGGGTGCTGAGGAAAATGCTAATGTAATAAACAATACAAAAACAAGTAAAAGGGACAAACTCACACGATATAAGCGTGTGAAGGCGTGAGTGAAAAATTTACTTTCCAACCGCAACCCTTATAAAGGATCCAGGAGACGGAGTTTTTTTTCGAAGATTTGTGGTATATATAAATTAGGTAGCCGCACTCAATACCTATCTGAAAGAGAAACAGTACTTAGCTGGAGCTTTCAAACTAACGAGATATAGGCATGTGCAAATGTGCAGGCTTGAGTGAACATTTTTTTCTGACACGCCACCCTTTAATCCTCTCGTGGTGACGTAGTTATTCTTTTTGGAAATTTTCGGTATATGTATAAGGTAGCTGAAGGCAATACTTATCTGAATATGCAAGACATATTCAGCTTGGACTTCCGCATAGACACAGGCATGTGAAGGCTTGAGTGAAGGTTTTCCGTCGGGTGCGAAGTTTTAAATTTATAGCAATTAATACTAATTCAAAATATTAATTAATTTTTTTTACTTGCGGTTATAGGGATTATAAGGAAAGTTTAGGATTCGTGAATGTAAAAAAAATTACATAAGTTTGTGTGGAAAAAATGTCTGTCTGTCTGTCAGTATGTATAATGAGGTGCAGCCTAAACGGCTTAAGCGATTATCTTCAAATTTGGTGTGCGTGATTCTTTTGGCATTCCCCAGAGGGGAAATTGAAATTTTATTTTTTAGGCTAAAAATAACGGTACTGCCATACGACCGTTTAGGAAGGGCTTATTTTTCTCGAAAACGGCTCCGACGATTTTGATGAACACTTTTGAGAATTTTTTTGTTGGTACTGGTTATCATTTGATAAGAGCCACAAACACGGGAAAAGTCTATTAACGGGACCTTTCATATAACGTTTTTTTTTTATTTTGGATTTCTATGTAACAGCTGTATAGATTTCTGTCAAATTTTATATTTGAAAAGATCTAAATAGCCAAATTAATTCTGCATATGAAAATTTTTAAAATCTTTTTTTTTACTTAAAATAAATTTTAGATTTTTTTTTATTTTTAAAACTAATCAAAAGAAAATATTTAAAATTTTATAATCACATGTATATTAATAAACTCTAAGAAACTGCACACTAAAATTTAAAAAAATGTTTTTAAAAAAACTAAAAATAAAAAACAGGATTTTATAAAAATCCGTCCTACAATTTACGAAATACTTTTATCCTAATTTCTTTGTTATTTATATATATATTATATTATTATATATGTGTGGTGGCTTACTTCGTTTTTACTAAAAACCGTTATGTATTGTGGTTTTGACAGTTTGATAGTTTTTTTATAAGTTCAAACTGTGTTGCTCTCAACGTAAATTTTATTGGTTTTTGTTCAAGATCTTGCCTTCCATTGTAATTAGGCACATAAGAGCAAGTACGTGCGACCCAGACATGCCCATTTTTTTATTATTGTAACGTTTATAAGAAAAAAACAGTTAAGCAAAATATTTATAACGCAGATATTAGCATAGACACGAAAAACGGAATATGCTTAGAAACTAAAAATGCGCAGACTCAAACCAGATACAAATTTATTTAAGTGCAGTTATAAGGGCTTATATTTTTTCTAAAAACAAGGCCTTAAACGATGTTTTTATCATTAATGTAAAGAGAGCTATTTGAGTTTACGTCGGTAAGGGTATGCCAAAGTAAAAGTTTTCTTTAATCCTAGGTAAGTGATGTCAATATAGGAGATAAACCTTTACTTTAGAAAAAAAAATAACTAAAACATGTCCATAAATCATTTGCCAAATTATTGCAATCGAATTAAAAAAATAAATAAAGAGATTTGTTGTATTATTTTGGAATTTTGATCGAGTTTTATTTGTCGAACCCGAGGCCAAAACTTCACATTGGTGTCAGAAATTGGGGATAAGACTCAGTAAAGTACTAGAAAATTCCATAGTGACATTTTCTAAAACAGTGTCGGTGACTCATATAATTGTGAAAGTGGAATTTTCCAGAAACTATCGAACTGATTGTGCTATAAAACTGAGAATAGCGAATATTTTGGTTAAAATAGTGTTTGAAAAAGATTTAAAATAAAACAAGCTGTGTCGCGAAAATTGTGTTTCGGTTACATAAAATGTGTCGCGAACTAGAAAAATTAACAGTTGTAATTGTTTTAATGTTTATTTACTTGCTAGTCCACGAGCAGAACACCCTTTAGGTTTAGGTGCATAACTTTAAACAAAGTTCCCTAAACATATAATTCACCATTGCTTTATGCAATGGATTTTATATAGTAGTCGGTAAACATCGACATATATTGCGTCGACATATTGTGCGTCTTAGAAAGGCTGAATGGTCTAAATGATGAGCCCACCGTTCATGCTTGGGCGATACGCATATCTTGCAGTTAAAGACACTTCAACCTTAATTTGAATTTAATTCAATAAACTCCATTAAAACAACAACGAACAACTAGCAATAATTGTTATTGTTTTAATATTTCTTTATTTACTTGCTAGTCCACGAGTAGAACACCCTTTAGGTTTAGGTGCATAACTTTAAACAATGTTCCCTGAACATATAATTCACCATTGCTTTATGCAATGGATTTTATATAGTAGTCGGTAAACATCGACATATATTGCGTCTTAGAAAAGCTGAACGGTCTAACTGGTGAGCCCACCACAAACAACTAGCAATAGTTGTTATTGTTTTAATATTTGTTTAAAAATTAACAATAGCTGAGTTGAAAGAAGAATTACGAAAAAGAAATCTTCACACTTCGGGGCTGAAAAAGGAACTATTGCTCCGACTTCAGAATGCTATTACTCAGGATGGTGGAGACCCAAATACCATGTTGTTCTGTGTTGAAGAACAAAACAACAGAACGTTCTCGAAGAACAAAAGAACGTTCTCGAAAGTAAATTCGACAAAAAAAAGGATGAGCAGAAAAATTCGTTGGAAATTGTCCAGCTGCAACTAAGTAATACACAGAACGTTCTGCTCGACAAAAGACTTCAAACAATAGGCTTGAGTGAACATTTTTTTTCTGACACGCCACCCTTTAATCCTCTCGTGGTGACGTAGTTATTCTTTTTGGAAATTTTCGGTATATGTATAAGGTAGCTGAAGGCAATACTTATCTGAATATGCAAGACATATTCAGCTTGGACTTCCGCATAGACACAGGCATGTGAAGGCTTGAGTGAAGGTTTTCCGTCGGGTGCGAAGTTTTAAATTTATAGCAATTAATACTAATTCAAAATATTAATTAATTTTTTTTACTTGCGGTTATAGGGATTATAAGGAAAGTTTAGGGTTCGTGAATGTAAAAAAAATTACATAAGTTTGTGTGGAAAAAATGTCTGTCTGTCTGTCAGTTTGTATAATGAGGTGCAGCCTAAACGGCTTAAGCGATTATCTTCAAATTTGGTGTGCGTGATTCTTTTGGCATTCCCCAAAGGGGAAATTGAAATTTTATTTTTTAGGCTAAAAATAACGGTACTGCCATACGACCGTTTAGGAAGGGCTTATTTTTCTCGAAAACGGCTCCGACGATTTTGATGAACACTTTTGAGAATTTTTTTGTTGGTACTGGTTATCATTTGATAAGAGCCACAAACACGGGAAAAGTCTATTAACGGGACCTTTCATATAACGTTTTTTTTTATTTTGGATTTCTATGTAACGGCTGTATAGATTTCTGTCAAATTTTATATTTGAAAAGATCTAAATAGCCAAATTAATTCTGCATATCAAAATTTTTAAAATCTTTTTTTTTACTTAAAATAAATTTTAGATTTTTTTTATTTTTAAAACTAATCAAAAGAAAATATTTAAAATTTTATAATCACATGTATATTAATAAACTCTAAGAAACTGCACACTAAAATTTAAAAAAATGTTTTTAAAAAAACTAAAAATAAAAAACAGGATTTTATAAAAATCCGTCCTACAATTTACGAAATACTTTTATCCTAATTTCTTTGTTATTTATATATATATTATATTATTATATATGTGTGGTGGCTTACTTCGTTTTTACTAAAAACCGTTATGTATTGTGGTTTTGAC
Organism: Platycheirus rosarum; assembly: GCA_963971375.1. Classification (NCBI taxonomy): domain Eukaryota; kingdom Metazoa; phylum Arthropoda; class Insecta; order Diptera; family Syrphidae; genus Platycheirus; species Platycheirus rosarum. The sequence goes on from CAXARV010000140.1 coordinate 71,925, forward strand.
AGTTTGATAGTTTTTTTATAAGTTCAAACTGTGTTGCTCTCAACGTAAATTTTATTGGTTTTTGTTCAAGATCTTGCCTTCCATTGTAATTAGGCACATAAGAGCAAATACGTGCGACCCAGACATGCCCATTTTTTTATTATTGTAACGTTTATAAGAAAAAAACAGTTAAGCAAAATATTTATAACGCAGATATTAGCATAGACACGAAAAACGGAATATGCTTAGAAACTAAAAATGCGCAGACTCAAACCAGATACAAAATTATTTAAGTGCAGTTATAAGGGCTTATATTTTTTCTAAAAACAAGGCCTTAAACGATGTTTTTATCATTAATGTAAAGAGAGCTATTTGAGTTAACGTCGGTAAGGGTACGCCAAAGTAAAAGTTTTCTTTAATCCTAGGTAAGTGATGTCAATATAGGAGATAAACCTTTACTTTAGAAAAAAAAAAATAATTAAAACATGTCCATAAATCATTTGCCAAATTATTGCAATCGAATTAAAAAAATAAATATTATTATTATTATTTTGGAATTTTGATCGAGTTTTATTTGTCGAACCCGAGGCCAAAACTTCACATTGGTGTCAGAAATTGGGGATAAGACTCAGTAAAGTACTAGAAAATTCCATAGTGACATTTTCTAAAACAGTGTCGGTGACTCATATAATTGTGAAAGTGGAATTTTCCAGAAACTATCGAACTGATTGTGCTATAAAACTGAGAATAGCGAATATTTTGGTTAAAAATAGTGTTTGAAAAAGATTTAAAATAAAACAAGCTGTGTCGCGAAAATTGTGTTTCGGTTACATAAAATGTGTCGCGAACTAGAAAAATTAACAGTTGTAATTGTTTTAATGTTTATTTACTTGCTAGTCCACAAGCAGAACACCCTTTAGGTTTAGGTGCATAACTTTAAACAAAGTTCCCTAAACATATAATTCACCATTGCTTTATGCAATGGATTTTATATAGTAGTCGGTAAACATCGACATATATTGCGTCGACATATTGTGCGTCTTAGAAAGGCTGAATGGTCTAAATGATGAGCCCACCGTTCATGCTTGGGCGATACGCATATCTTGCAGTTAAAGACACTTCAACCTTAATTTGAATTTAATTCAATAAACTCCATTAAAACAACAACGAACAACTAGCAATAATTGTTATTGTTTTAATATTTCTTTATTTACTTGCTAGTCCACGAATAGAACACCCTTTAGGTTTAGGTGCATAACTTTAAACAATGTTCCCTTAACATATAATTCACCATTGCTTTATGCAATCGATTTTATATAGTAGTCGGTAAACATCGACATATATTGCGTCTTAGAAAAGCTGAACGGTCTAACTGGTGAGCCCACCACAAACAACTAGCAATAGTTGTTATTGTTTTAATATTTGTTTAAAAATTAACAATAGCTGAGTTGAAAGAAGAATTACGAAAAAGAAATCTTCACACTTCGGGGCTGAAAAAGGAACTATTGCTCCGACTTCAGAATGCTATTACTCAGGATGGTGGAGACCCAAATACCATGTTGTTCTGTGTTGAAGAACAAAACAACAGAACGTTCTCGAAGAACAAAAGAACGTTCTCGAAAGTAAATTCGACAAAAAAAGGATGAGCAGAAAAATTCGTTGGAAATTGTCCAGCTGCAACTAAGTAATACACAGAACGTTCTGCTCGACAAAAGACTTCAAACAATAGATGAGAAATTTGTAGCCAAAATAGAAAACTTGAAAAAAAGTTCATAAAGCAAGAAAAAAGTGTAGAGCAACAGTACGAACATCTGGCTAGGGAATTTGATACTTTGAAGAAGCAGAAGGTTCGGGAATATTCGGGCGAAATGCAGCCCCCTGTCTTCGATGGTCAAACATCATGGCCAATTTACAAGAGGCAGTTTTAAGCTGCCGCATTGACGAAAAACTGGGACACCGAAAAAAATTCAATTGCTCTTACGCTTGCGCTCAGAGGAACAGCTGCCAAATTGCTGCAAACCATTCCTGAAGACAAACATCATGATAATGATGCCATGGTCAAGGCAATCGAGATGAGGTTTGGTGACGACCACATGCTGCAAGTTTACCGAGTCCAGTTGCGCCGAAGGGTCCAGACAAGATGTAAAACGCTACAACAATTGCAAGCTGACATCGAGCGCTTAGCGAATTTGTCTAACCCCAATACCAGCAGGGAAATCATAAACGAACTGGCAACCGATGCGTTCTTTAATGCCATAGCAGATGGAAAACTACAAATGGCTGTAAGAATGGCAGATAAGAAAACGCTCGCTGAGGCTTTAGCATTTGCCCTGACAATGGAAGCAGCAGACCAAGCTTCGCAAGGTAGCCATCGCGTAAGGGAAATGGCTACGCTAGAGTGTTCATGTCAACGCGTCGACATTGAAAGACAAAACTCGAACACTGCTCGAGGTCAAATAAGATGCTGGAATTGCAACAAGCTTGGAAACCTACAGGGACAATGCAGATCTCCACCTAGACAGGTAAGCTGCCTACATTGCGCAAAGAGGATACAGAATGACGAAACATCTGGCAGAAATAACACTCACACTGCTGGACAAGCTTCTGATCAACAGCAGGCGGGAAACGCCCAAGAACCAACTTCGCGGGGCTGAAGTTGGTTAATGGAATCGACGCCCCCAAGACCATCATCCAAGTTTCACAAAGTACACGCTGCAGCAAGAGCTTGACGGTCGATACAGTTATCAGAAACCGAAAATGTGTGGCCACTATCGACACGGGTGCCACAGCATCCATAATCAGAAGAAACCTTTTTCAGACGTCCTGGCTACATAACACCAGCTGCTACACTCTGAAAACAGCTACCGGTGAAGCAACAAAAGTATACGGGGAGGTATTTCTAAAGATACAACAGGCAGGGTTGACCCTCTCACATGCATTCTTGGTAGCCGACATATGCGACGAATGCATCATAGGAGTGGATTTCATGAAGGCACATGAGGTAATCATAGACCTTCGAATGCAAGTGTTAAGGTATCGAACCGTTGAGATCCCTATGGTATACGGTAACGAGAACGCTGTGAATCTTCGGGCGGTTATAAGCAGAGATGAAGTCCTACCACCATCTTCAGAGACAGTTCTTTGGACGCGTTTGGAGGGTGATCCTGGGAACCACCGATTCTATTTCGTTGAAGCAGATGATAAAGAGGACTTTCCAAGCTATATCATTGGAAAAATTTTAGTAGAACCAAAGAAAAACATGGTTCCGGTAAGGCTGATGAATCCGAACAAACACTCCATTAAGCTGAGGTGATTAGAAGATGCGTACGCATTGCAGCCATATCGGCAAGAAAGAGTGAATCTGCGAGTGCTGTTACTGCAACGAAATTGGCTGAGGTATGTAATGCTATTCTCGGAAACTGTGAGCTAAATCAGGAGCAGAAAACCATAGCCGAAAATCTCATTGGTGAGTTTGCTGATATATTTGCATCGCAGGATGGAGACTATGTTCGAAAACACCTATTACAGCACCGCAAAGACAACGGCGATAGCAGACAGATCCGACAACCTGCTAGAAGGACTTCCATTGGCAAAACAGGCAGAAGTCGATGAGATTGAAAAAGACGGTCTTATCTAAAAATCAAAAAGTCCGTGGGCATCACCCGTTGTACTAGTGAAAAAGAAGGACGGCAGCATACGATTCTGCGTGGATTACCGGAGGCTCAACGATGTCACCAAGAAGGATAGCTACCCCTTGCCTCGAATAGATAACACCTTGGATACCCTTTCTGGAGCAAAATGGTTTTCCACCCTCGATCTGAAAAGTGGTAACTGGCAGGTACGGATCCATCCAGAAGACAAAGAAAAGACCGCTTTCACAACGGGAAATGGACTATGGTAACAACTTGAGGGAGGTGTTAACACGACCGCAGACTAAGATTAGATGAGGAGCTTTCTCGGTCTCGCCACATATTACACGAGGTTCGTAAAGAATTTTGCCGGAATCGCAAAGTATCTGTAGTGTCTGGAGTGTCGAACTTAAGCTCGTAGAGGCCGGACGTCGAGGTGCGCGCACAAATAAATAAGCAGATGTCAAAAAAAAATTATTGCGCATTGTTATCGCGAGTGTTTAAAAAAAAAATAATAATACACACTCGCTAGAGAAACCGAAAAAAACCCCTCGCGTGTGATGTTATAATAATAAATATATCCACTCACGTCGTTGGAGGAAAGAAAAAGATGCCCACTCGCGCTGTGGAAAAAAATAAATAAAACGCATTCGCATAGCAAATTATCCTCTTATCTGTCTCAGGACCTTTGTGCTTAACTGCCTCTTTCTTATCTACTGTAGGCATCATATGACCATCTAATGCTTGCGGTAAATGGATAAAGGCATCTGAGTTTGTCTTATTGTGCTGAATATTAAAATTGATTTTTTGTATGCAGGCTGTCTTATGGGCATAACACTTAAGACAGTTTGTTTATTACAGAAATTAATTTGGATTTTCACTGCATGGTTGGGCTTAGTCAGAATTGTGTTTTGTGTGTAAGTATTTTTAAATGGTAAGTGATTTTCTCGTCGTGTATTCTAATGTTCGTGGTATAAGAAAGAATTTCTTTCACGTGTACGTCTACACTGTTCAATACAGGCCAGCTGTTTTGGCATTAAGTGAAACCCAGGTTGGATTAAATACTGATTTATCAGAATTTGCTCTACATGGGTATAGCTTGGTGCCATTACTATTTTCCCATCATGGTCTCGTGGTCTATGTTAGGAATGATATTGCTTGCCAGAGCCTTCCCCAATATGGGCAATGTTCCAACACGGACTTTAACTTCTTATGACTCAAATTGACTGTCCGCAAGCATGTCATTCATTATTGTTTTATTTACAGGAGTCCAAATCTTGACAGTAACTCGACTTGTAACGAGTTTGATGCACTGTCTGATTCCATCTCGAAAATTGTTTCCCTTTGTCCTCGCACTGAAATCGTTATTGCGGGCGATTTCAATGTACACAATTCCAATTGGCTCCGCTATTCTGGTCAGACAAAACCCGAAGGAAGGTATGTCGAGCTCTTTGCCGGGTTACATCACCTTACCCAACTGATCGATGTGCCAACGCGTAAACCGGATGTTGCTGGGCAAGCCGCCCATACTCTTGACTTGTTTCTTACTTCTCACCCTGATAAATATACCATTAGCATAACTTCTCCATTTGGCACTTCAGACCATTGTATCATTTCAGCAAATTTCTCATCCTCCACCCATCCAGTTAAAGAAAAACTTCCCACCAGGACCGTTTGGCAATACGAGAAAGCCAACTGGGACGGCCTAAATATTTTTTTCCGAAACTTTAACTGGTCACTATGCTTCCTCGATAGTGACATTGATGCCAGTGCTGAAATGATCACACATGAGATTCTTCTAGGGATGCGTGCTTTTATTCCTAACAGAGTAAAAAACATCAAGCCTAAAGAAAAGTCTTGGTTTAATTCTGAGTGTAAAGAAGCTATCAGGCTCAAAGAAGTAAGTTTCCTACAAAGCCAACCCTACAGACGACAATCGGAAAAAACACAAACAAGCAAGGAATTCATGCAACTCCGTTATTGAAAGAACCAAATTTTTGCATGACCAAAAATTACGCCAAAAGATTCTGCAGTGTCCCAAAAGCAGTAAAAATTTTTGGTCATTTGTAAAAAAATATTAAAAACTCCTCAACATCTTCGGTTCCAACGCTCATCAACAATAACAAACCAATTGTTTACTCTTCAGAGAAGGCAAACTTGCTCGCCGCCCATTTCGCTGCCAGCTCCACGCTGCCTAACAGCAACTTTGCCCCTCCTGTACTTGAGAATGTAAATTTTTCTATGGGACAGATTTTTTTCGCACTCGTACAGTAGCAAGAGTTCTCAAAGATCTCGATATACACAAATCCGCTGGCCCGATTCTTCTGAAGAGGTGTTCTTCCACACTGGCAAAGCCACTGCATAAGCTTTTCCATCGCTCCTACTCTTCTGGAATCTTTCCTAGAAGATGGAAAACAGCATTTGTCCAGCCTGTCCCTAAGAAAGGTGACCCATCCTCCCCCTCCTCCTACCGACCCATAGCACTGACATCCCTTTTTTCTAAGGTCATGGAAACACTGATTAACCGTCAGCTTAAGGAATATCTCGAAGATCGAAAGCTTCTCCATGACCGTCAGTATGGCTTCCGCAGCAACCGTTCCACTGGTGATCTGATGGCATATCTCACCGAACAGTAAAACAAATCTCCGATATATACAGCATTGTCAAATGGGGTAATGTGGAGTTTAATGCTTTGAAAACTCAATGCTGTCTTCTGTCGTTAAAGCTAAACATACCCCAATGCCATTGCCCATGAATGGCACTTACATCGAAGAAACCGAAAAGCTCTCAGTACTCGGTATGTGTGTCAACGACGACCTCCGTTGGAACGACAATATATTTGAGATCGCTAAGAATGCTGCTAAGTGCTTAGGTTTTCTGTATCGGTGTAAGAAATACTTTTCCCCATCTGATCTGGCTACAATCTATAAAGCGTTTATACGCCCTAAACTCGAGTATAACTGCCACCTCTGGGCAGGTGCTTCGCAAACATCGCTCCACCTGCTGGATAGAATACAAAATCGAGCGTAAGGATTGATCGGAAATAGAACTGCCGCTGAAACCATTGCCCCTCTCGAACACCGACGCAATGTTTCATGTCTTTCCTTATTTTATCGTTTCTTTTACAAAAAATGTTTACTCGAAGTAGCCAGCTGCATTCCTCCCCTTAAAAGTTTCTCCCGTAATACTCGTCTTGCAAGGAATGCTCATCAGTTCACCCTTGAGGCCAATTTCGGACGTACCGTGATATATAGAGATTCTTTTTTTAGCCAAACGACACGAATTTGGAATAGTTTACCCGGCGAGATTTTCCCTTGCCATTTTGATCTGCAAACATTCAAAACCAATGTTAATCGACACCTCCTATCTCTCCGCTCCCTATCTTCTTAATGCCCGCACAGTGTGTAACATTAAAAGGGAAACAAGAAGTTCCTTGTGCGCGCGTTAATTATATAAAAAAGAAAAATAAATCTGCAACAGCTAACTGAGAAAGGTAGAAAATTTAAATGGTCAGGTGAGTGCAAAAGAAGCTTTCAACATCTAAAACAGTGACTTTGTGAGGCACCAATACTAGCTTACCCCACCCCTGGCAAGATATTTATTGTGGACGCAGATGCTAGTAACGTGGGTGTTGGAGCAGTTCTGTCGCAGATACACGATAGGCAGGAGAAAGTGGTAGCCTATTTCAGCAAAGTTCTGTCGCGACCAGAGAGATACTACTGTGTAACCAGACTGGAACTCCTTGCTCTGATACTAGCAACAAAACATTTCCATAAATACCTATATGGACAGAGATTCATCCTGCGTACCGATCACGCCGCTCTAAAATGGTTGCTACAGTTCAAAAATCCTGAGGGGCAAGTAGCAAGATGGATCGAACGATTACGACTTCGAAGTACAACATCGCAAAGGAAGACTGCACTGCAATGCGGACACGCTTTCCCGCAGACCATGTCAGCCCAAATGCAAACATTGTGCGCGAAAAGAGGATAAGATAATAAGAGCTGAACCTGTAGGGGATTGGAGTGCCGAAGAACTTTGTAATGCACAAAAAGAAGACCCTGACATCAAGCCAATCCTTGCATGGAAGGAATCTATGGAGAAACCAAACGCAAGAGGCATCTCCGACAAGTCCTACTTTAAAGGCATACTTGGCGCAGTGTGACTCTCTCCATGTGGAAGATGGTGTTTTGCGGAGAAAATGGGAAATGCCGGATAAAAGATCCTTTAAGATGCAGCTTGTGGTTCCACGATCGAAAGTAGAGGAAATCCTACAAGAAATGCATGATGGAGTATCCGGTGGGCACTTGGGAAACAACAAAACTTTGGAAAAGGTACGGGAACACTTATTGGCTAAGCGCAAGAAACGATGTAGAAGGCTGGTGTCGAAAGTGCACAACATGCGCAGCTAGCAAGGGCCCGTTGCCGGAAAGAGCAAGTGGCCCAAGGCGTTTGCGATATCCAATCAAAAAGCTAAGACCGTTGTCGAGCAGATAGTGGACCAGTGGGTCTGCAGGTTCGGGGTGCCTATGAAATTGCATTCTGACCAAGGGCGAAACTTCGAGACGAAGGTATTCTAGGAAGTTTACGAATCACTTGGGCTAAAGAAAACAAGGACAACAAGTCTTCATCCATAGTCTGATGGAAGGGTAGAACGATTTAACAAGAGCTTAAAGGAACATCTGTTCAAAGTCGGATCGGCGAATTTCTTTATTTCTTATGGCCTACCTAAATGCGGTTCATAGTACAACTGGATACACTCCATTCGAAATTCTATTTGGACGAACAGCCCGGCTACCAAGTGAGCTTTAATTCGGATTTCCTAGTGAAGACCCAAAATGCGAAGGGGACAACTTGTTGTATTTTAGAGAAAGGATCAACGACATTCACCAGAGAACAAGAAACAACATAAAAATTGCGAGTGACCTCAAAATGATTAGATATTCGGAGGATACATCTTTGTAAATTACCGACATCTGTTGGATTAATTGTGTACAACTACCAACATTTATTGTATACAGCAACAATATTCCTAAAAGTATGCATATTTGCAATATGTTTTACCTGAGTACTAAATCGAACTTGAAGTACAAATTCGAGATTTGAATTAGTACTGAAAGCTAAGATTATGCCAGAACCAGACGGAAACTTCGAGAAGCTTGTAAATTTGTATAAATACAAGAGTAGATGGCATTGAGAGTTCAGTTTATTTTCACAAGTGGAATTGTTAACAACTGGATGCGTTAGTAAAAAGTGATTGAATTGAGATTAAATAAAAAGTTTTGAATTATAAAAACGTATTTGAATTGTGAATAAGTGGAATAAGTTAAATTTGCTGTTATTTAAACTGAAAGACGTTGTGTTTCATAAAATAAAGAGATTTGTTGTATTATTTTGGAATTTTGATTGAGTTTTATTTGTCGAACCCCAGGCCAAAACTTCACAATAATAACCTCAGGCGGGTACTGAAGGAAATGCTAATGTAATAAACAATACAAAAACAAGTAAAAGGGACAAACTAAGGCGATATAAACGTGTGAAGGCGTGAGTGAAAAATTTACTTTCCAACCGCAACCCTTATAAAGTATCCAGGAGACGGAGTTTTTTTCGAAGATTTGTGATATATATAAATTAGGTAGCCGCACTCAATACCTATCTGAAAGAGAAACAGTACTTAGCTGGAACTTTCAAATTAACGAGATATAGGCATGTGCAAATGTGCAGGCTTGAGTGAAGGTTTTCCGTCGGGCACAAAGTTTTAAATTTATAGCAATTAATACTAATTCAAAATGTTAATTAATTTTTTTTACTTGCGGTTATAGGGATTATAAGGAAAGTTTAGGATTCGTGAATGTAAAAAAAAATTAAATAAGTTTGTGTGCAAAAAATGTCTGACTGTCTGTCAGTATGTATAATGAGGTGCAGCCTAAACGGCTTAAGCGATTATCTTCAAATTTGGTGTGCGTGATTCTTTTGGCATGCCTCAGAGGGAAAATACGACCGTTTAGGAAGGGCTTATTTTTCTCGAAAACGGCTCCGACGATTTTGATGAACACTTTTGAGAATTTTTTTGTTGGTACTGGTTATCATTTGATCAGAGCCACAAACACGGGAAAAATCTATTAACGGGACCTTTCATATAACGTTTTTTTTATTTTGGATTTCTATGTAACGGCTGTATAGATTTCTGTCAAATTTTATATTTGAAAAGATCTAAATAGCCAAATTAATTCTGCATATCAAAATTTTTAAAATCTTTTTTTTTTACTTAAAATAAATTTTAGATTTTTTTTTTTTTGAAAAATCAATATTTTTAAAACTAATCAAAAGAAAATATTTAAAATTTTATAATCACATGTATATTAATAAACTCTAAGAAAATGCACACCAAAATTTAAAAAAATGTTTTTTAAAAAACTAAAAATAAAAAACAGGATTTTATCAAAATCCGTCCTACAATTTACGAAATACTTTTATCCTAATTTCTTTGTTATTTATATATATATCATATTATTATATATGTGTGGTGGCTTACTTCATTTTTACTACAAACAGTTATGTATTGTGGTTTTGATAGTTTGATAGTTTTTTTATAAGTTCAAACTGTGTTGCTCTCAACGTAAATTTTATTTGTTTTTGTCCAAGATCTTGCCTTCCATTGTATTTAGGCACATAAGAGCAAGTACGTGCGACCCAGTCATGCCCATTTTTTTGTATTATTGTAACGTTTATAAGAAAAAAACAGTTAAGCAAAATATTAATAACGCAGATATTAGCATAGGCACGAAAAACGGAACAGGCTTAGAAACTTTTTAGCAGACTCAAACCAGATACAAAATTATTTAAGTGCAGTTATAAGGGCTTATATTTTTACTAAAAACCTAAACGATGTTTCTATCATTAATATAAGGAGAGCTATTTGAGTTAACGTCGGTTGAGGCCAATTTCGGATGTACCGTGATATAAAGGGATTCTTTTTTTAGCCAAACGACACGAATTTGGAATAGTTTACCCGGCGAGATTTTCCCTTGCCATTTTGATCTGCAAACATTCAAAACCAATGTTAATCGACACCTCCTATCTCTCCCCTCCCTATCTTCCTATATTCCCGCGCAGTGTGTAACATTAAAAGGGAAACAAGTAGTTCCTTGTGCGCGCGTTAATTATATAAAAAAGAAAAAAAAATCTGCAACAGCTAACTGAGAAGGGTGGAAAATTTAAATGGTCAGGTGAGTGCAAAAGAAGCTTTCAACATCTAAAACAGTGACTTTGTGAGGCACCAATACTAGCTTACCCCACCCCTGGCAAGACATTTATTGTGGACGCGGATGCTAGTAACGTGGGTGTTGGAGCAGTTCTGTCGCAGTTACACGATAGGCAGGAGAAAGTGGTAGCCTATTTCAGCAAAGTTCTGTCGCGACCAGAGAGAAACTACTGTGTAACCAGACGGGAACTCCTTGCTCTGGTACTAGCAACAAAACATTTCCATAAATACCTGTATGGACAGAGATTCATCCTGCGATACCGATTTCTGTCCAGAGAATAAGAGCTGAACCTGTAGGGGATTGGAGTGCCGAAGAACTTCGTAATGCACAAAAAGAAGACCCTGACATCAAGCCAATCCTTGCATGGAAGGAATCTATGGAGAAACCAAACGCAAGAGACATCTCCGACAAGTCCTACTTTAAAGGCATACTGGGCGCAGTGGGACTCTCTCCATGTGGAAGATGGTGTTTTGCGGAGAAAATGGGAAATGCCGGATGGAAGATCTTTTAAGATGCAGCTTGTGGTTCACGATCGAAAGTAGAGGAAATCCTACAAGAAATGCATGATGGAGTATCCGGTGGGCACTTGGGAAACAACAAAACTTTGGAAAAGGTACGGGAACACTTTTATTGGCTAAGCGCAAGAAACGATGTAGAGAGCTGGTGTCGAAAGTGCACAACATGCGCAGCTAGCAAGGGCCCGTTGCCGGAAAGAGGAAGTGGCCCAAGGCGTTTGCGATTTCCAATCAAGAAGCTAAGACGGTTGTCGAGCAGATAGTGGACCACTGGGTCTGCAGGTTCGGGGTGCCTATGAAATTGCATTCTGACCAAGGGCGAAACTTCGAGAAGAAGGTATTCTAGGAAGTATGCGCATCACTTGGGCTAAAGCAAACAAGGACAACAAGTCTTCATCCATAGTCTGATGGAAGGGTAGAACGATTTAACAAGAGCTTAAAGAACATCTGTCCAAAGTCGTGAACGAGAACCAACAGGATTAGGATCGGCGAATTCCTTTATTTCTTATGGCCTACCGGAATGCGGTTCGTAGTACAACTGGATACACTCCATTCGAAATTAGAGAAAGGATCAACGACATACACCAGAGAACAAGAAACAACATAAAAATTGCGAGTGACCGCAAAATGATTAGATATTCGGAGGATACATCTTTGTAAATTACCGACATCTGTTGGATTAAGTGTGTACAACTACCAACATTTATTGTGTACAACAACCATATTCCTAAAAGTATGCTACATATTTGCAATATGTACCTACCTGAGTACTAAATCGAATTTGAAGTACTAATTTGAGACTCGAATTAGTACTGAAAGCTTAGATTATGCCAGAACCAGACGGAAGCTTCCAGAAGTTTGTAAATTTGTATAAATACAAGAGTAGATGGCATTGAGAGTTCAGTTTATTTTCACAAGTGGAATTGTTAACAACTGAATGCGTTAGTAAAAAGTGATTGAATTGAGATTAAATAAAAAGTGTTGAATTGAAAAACGTATTTGATTTTGTGATTAAGTGGAATAAGTTAAATTTGCTGTTATTTAAACTGAAAGACGTTGTTTTTCATAAAATAAAAAGATTTCTTGTATTGTTTTGGAATTTTGATTGAGTTTTATTTGTCGAACCCCAGCCCAAAACTTCACAATAATAACCTCAGGCGGGTACTGAGGGAAATGCTAATGTAAACAATACAATAACAAGTAAAAGGGACAAACTAACGCGATATAAGGGTGTGAAGACTTTTCAACCGCAACCCTTATAAACGATCCAGGAGACGGAGTTTTTTTCGAAGATTTGTGGTATATATAAATTAGGTAGCCGCACTCAATACCTATCTGAAAGAGAAACAGTACTTAGCTGGAACTTTCAATTTAACGAGATATAGGCATGTGCAAATGTGCAGGCTTGAGTGAACATTTTTTTTCTGGCACGCCACCCTTTAATCCTCCCCTGGTGACGTAATTATTCTTTTTAGAAATTTTCGGTATATGTATAAGGTAGCTGAAGGCAATACTTATCTGAATATGCAAGACATATTCTGCTTGGACTTCCGCATATAGAGACAAAGGCATGTAAAGGCTTGAGTGAGAGTTTTCCGTCGGGCGCGAAGTTTTAAATTTAAAGCAATTAATACTAATTCAAAATGTTAATTAATTTTTTTTACTTGCGGTTATAGGGATTATAAGGAAAGTTTAGGATTCGTGAATGTAAAAAAAAATTACATAAGTTTGTGTGGAAAAAATGTCTGTCTGTCTGTCAGTATGTATAATGAGGTGCAGATTTGGTGTGCGTGATTTTTTTGGCATTCCCCAGAGGGAAAATTGAAATTTTATTTTTTAGGCAAAAATAAGGGTACTGCCATACGACCGTTTAGGAAGGGCTTATTTTTCTCGAAAACGGCTCCGACGATTTTGATGAACACTTTTGAGAATTTTTTTGTTGGTACTGGTTATCATATGATCAGAGCCACAAACACGGGAAAAATCTATTAACGGGACCTTTCATATAAGGTTTTTTTTTTATTTTGAATTTCTATGTAACGGCTGTATAGATTTCTGTCAAATTTTATATTTGAAAATATCTAAATAGCCAAATTAATTCTGCATATCAAAATTTTTAAAATCTTTTTTTTTTTACTTAAAATAAATTTTAGATTTTTTTTATTTTGAAAAATCAATATTTTTAAAACTAATCAAAAGAAAATATTTAAAATTTTATAATCACATGTATATTAATAAACTCCAAGAAACTGCACACCAAAATTTAAAAAAATGTTTTTTAAAAAACTAAAAATAAAAAACAGGATTTTATCAAAATCCGTCCTACAATTTACGAAATACTTTTATCCTAATTTCTTTGTTATTTATATATATGTTATATTATTATATATGTGTGGTGGCTTACTTCATTTTTACTAAAAACAGTTATGTATTGTGGTTTTGATAGTTTGATAGTTTTTTTATAAGTTCAAACTGTGTTGCTCTCAACGTAAATTTTATTTGTTTTTGTCAAAGATTTTGCCTTCCATATTAATTAGGCACATAAGATCAAGTACGTGCGACCCAGTCATGCCCATTTTTTTTATTATTGTAACGTTCATAAGAAAAAAACAGTTAAGCAAAATGCTTATCACGCAGATTTAAGAGAAAAGTGGTTTGTATAAATATTAGCATAGACACGAAAAACGGAACAGGCTTAGAAACTAAAAATGCGCAGACTCAAACCAGATACAAAATTATTTAAGTGCAGTTATTAGGGCTTATATTTTTTCTAAAAACAAGGCCCTAAGCGATGTTTATTTATATTTATATTTTATTATCATTAATAACGGGTGATTTCTTAAGAGCTTGAGAACTTTTTTAAAAAAAAAAACGCATAAAATTTGCAAAATCTCATCGGTTCTTTATTTGAAACGTTAGATTGGTCCATGACATTTATTTTTTGAAGATAATTTCATTTAAATGGCGGCTGCGGCTTAGGTGGTCCATTCGGAAAGTCCAATTTTGGGCAACTTTTTCGAGCATTTCGGCCGGAATAGCCCGAATTTCTTCGGAAATGTTGTCTTCCAAAGCTGAAATAGTTGCTGGCTTATTTCTGTAGACTTTAGACTTGACGTAGCCCCACAAAAAATAATCTAAAGGCGTCAAATCGCATGATCTTGGTGGCCAACTTACCGGTCCATTTCTTGAGATGAATTGTTCTCCGAAGTTTTCCCTCAAAATGGCCATAGAATCGCGAGCTGTGTGGCATGTAGCGCCATCTTGTTGAAACCACATGTCAACCAAGTTCAGTTCTTCCATTTTTGGCAACAAAAAGTTTGTTAGCATCGAACGATAGCGATCGCCATTCACCGTAACGTTGCGTCCAACAGCATCTTTGAAAAAATACGGTCCAATGATTCCACCAGCGTACAAACCACACCAAACAGTGCATTTTTCGGGATGCATGGGCAGTTCTTGAACGGCTTCTGGTTGCTCTTCACTCCAAATGCGGCAATTTTGCTTATTTACGTAGCCATTCAACCAGAAATGAGCCTCATCGCTGAACAAAATTTGTCGATAAAAAAGCGGATTTTCTGCCAACTTTTCTAGGGCCCATTCACTGAAAATTCGACGTTGTGGCAGATCGTTCGGCTTCAGTTCTTGCACGAGCTGTATTTTATACGGTTTTACACCAAGATCCTTGCGTAAAATCTTCCATGTGGTCGAATAACACAAACAAAATTGCTGCGAACGGCGACGAATCGACATTTCACGGTCTTCAGCAACACTCTCAGAAACAGACGCAATATTATCTTCTGTACGCACTGTACGCATTCGTGTGGTTGGTTTAATGTCCAATAAAGTAAACTGAGTGCGAAACTTGGTCACAATCGCATTAATTGTTTGCTCACTTGGTCGATTATGTAGACCATAAATCGGACGTAAAGCGCGAAACACATTTCGAACCGAACACTGATTTTGGTAATAAAATTCAATGATTTGCAAGCGTTGCTCGTTAGTAAGTCTATTCATGATGTAATGTCAAAGCATACTGAGCATCTTTCTCTTTGACACCATGTCTGAAATCCCGCGTGATCTGTCAAATACTAATGCATGAAAATCCTAACCTCAATCAATCAAAAAATCACCCGTTATAAAGAGATCTATTTGAGTTAACGTCGGTAAGGGTACGCCAAAGTAAAAGTTTTCTTTAATCCTATTAAGTGATGTCAATACCGGAGATAAACCTTTACTTAAGAAAAAAAATTTATTAAAACATGCCCATAAATCATTTGCCAAATTATTGCAATCGAATTAAAAAAATAAATAAAGAGATTTGTTGTATTATTTTGGAATTTTAATCGAGTTTTATTTGTCGAACCCGAGGCCAAAACTTCACATTGGTGTCAGAAATTGGGGATAAGACTCAGTAAAGTACTAGAAAATTCCATAGTGACATTTTCTAAAACAGTGTCGGTGACTCATATAATTGTGAAAGTGGAATTTTCCAGAAACTATCGAACTGATTGTGCTATAAAACTGAGAATAGCGAATATTTTGGTTAAAATTAGTGTTTGAAAAAGATTTTTCTAGAAAAGATATTAAAATAAAACAAGCCGTGTCGCGAAAATTGTGTTTCGGTTATATAAAATGTGTCGCAAATTAGAAAAAATAACAGTTGTTATTGTTTTAATATTTGTTTATTTACTTGCTAGTCCACGAGCAGAACACCCTTTAGGTTAAGGTGCATAACTTTAAACAAAGTTCCCTAAACATATAATTCACCATTGCTTTATGCAATGGATTTTATATAGTAGTCGGTAAACGTCGACATATTGTGCGTCTTAGATAGGCTGAATGGTCTAACTGATGAGCCCGCCGTTCATGCTTGGGCGAAACGCATATCTTGGAGTTAAGGATACTTCAACCTTAATTTGAATTTAATTCAATAAACTCCACTAAAACAACAACGAACAACTTGCAATAATTGTTATTGTTTTAATATTTCTTTATTTACTTGCTAGTCCACGAGTAGAACACCCTTTAGGTTTAGGTGCATAACTTTAAACAAAGTTCCCTTAACATATAATTCACCATTGCTTTATGCAATGGATTTTATATAGTAGTCGGTAAACATCGACATATATTGCGTCTTAGAAAAGCTGAACGGTCTAACTGGTGAGCCCACCACAAACAACTAGCAATAGTTGCTATTGTTTTAATATTTGTTTAAAAATTAACAAAGCTGAGTTGAAAGAAGAATTACGAAAAAGAAATCTTCACACTTCGGGGCTGAAAAAGGAACTATTGCTCCGACTTCAGAATGCTATTACTCAGGATGGTGGAGACCCAAATACCATGTTGTTCTGTGTTGAAGAACAAAACAACAGAACGTTCTCGAAGAACAAAAGAACGTTCTCGAAAGTAAATTCGACAAAAAAAGGATGAGCAGAAAAATTTGTTGGAAATTGTCCAGCTGCAACTAAGTAATACACAGAACGTTCTGCTCGACAAAAGACTTCAAACAATAGATGAGAAATTTGTAGCCAAAATAGAAAACTTGAAAAAAAGTTCATAAAGCAAGAAAAAAGTGTAGAGCAACAGTACGAACATCTGGCTAGGGAATTTGATACTTTGAAGAAGCAGAAGGTTCGGGAATATTCGAGCAAAATGCAGCCCCCTGTCTTCGATGGTCAAACATCATGGCCAATTTACAAGAGGCAGTTTTAAGCTGCCGCATTGACGAAAAACTGGGACACCGAAAAAAATTCAATTGCTCTTACGCTTGCGCTCAGAGGAACAGCTGCCAAATTGCTGCAAACCATTCCTGAAGACAAACATCATGATAATGATGCCATGGTCAAGGCAATCGAGATGAGGTTTGGTGACGACCACATGCTGCAAGTTTACCGAGTCCAGTTGCGCCGAAGGGTCTAGACAAGATGTAAAACGCTACAACAATTGCAAGCTGACATCGAGCGCTTAGCGAATTTGTTTTACCCCACTACCAGCAGGGAAATCATAAACGAACTGGCAACCGATGCGTTCTCTATGCCATAGCAGATGGAAAACTACAAATGGCTGTAAGAATGGCAGATAAGAAAACGCTCGCTGAGGCTTTAGCATTTGCCCTGACAATGGAAGCAGCAGACCAAGCTTCGCAAGGTAGCCATCGCGTAAGGGAAATGGCTACGCTAGAGTGCTCATGTCAACGCGTCGACATTGAAAGACAAAACTCGAACACCGCTTGAGGTCAAATAAGATGCTGGAATTGCAACAAGCTTGGACACCTACAGGGACAATGCAGATCTCCACCTAGACAGGTAAGCTGCCCACATTTTGCAAGGAGGATACAGAATGACGAAGCATCTGGCAGAAATAACACTCACACTGCTGGACAAGCTTCTGATCAACAGCAGGTGGAAAACGCCCAAGAACCAACTTCGCGGGGCTGAAGTTGGTTAATGGAATCGACGCCCCCAAGACCATCATCCAAGTTTCATAAAATACACGCTGCAGCAAGAGCTTGACAGTCGATACAGTTATCAGAAACCGAAAATGTGTGGCCACTATCGACACGGGTGCCACAGCATCCATAATTAGAAGAAACCTTGTTCAGACGTCCTGGCTACATAACACCAGCTGCTACACTCTGAAAACAGCTACCGGTGAAGCAACAAAAGTATACGGGGAGGTATTTCTAAAGATACAACAGGCAGGGTTGACCCTCTCACATGCATTCTTGGTAGCCGACATATGCGACGAATGCATCATAGGAGTGGATTTCATGAAGGCACATGAGGTAATCATAGACCTTCGAATGCAAGTGTTAAGGTATCGAACCGTTGAGTACTCTATGGTATACGGTAACGAGAACGCTGTGAATCTTCTGGCGGTTATAAGCAGAGATGAAGTCCTACCACCATCTTCAGAGACAGTTGGACGCGTTTGGAGGGTGATCCTGGGAACCACAGATTCTATTTCGTTGAAGCAGATGATAAAGAGGACTTTCCAAGCTATATAATTGGAAAAAAATTTGTAGAACCAAAGAAAAACAGGGTTCCGGTAAGGCTGATGAATCCGAACAAACACTCCGTTAAGCTGAGGTGATTGGAAGATGCGTACGCATTGCAGCCATATCGACAAGATCTGGGAGGGAATCTGCGAGTGCTGTTTCTGCAACGAAATTGGCTGAGGTATGTAATGCTATTCTCGGAAACTGTGAGCTAAATCTGGAGCAGAAAACCATAGCCGAAAATCTCATTGGTGAGTTTGTTGATATATTTGCATCGCAGGATGGAGATTATGTTCGAACACACCTAGTTCAGCACCGCATAGACACCGGCGATAGCCGACAGATCCGACAACCTGCTAGAAGACTTCCATTGGCAAAACAGGCAGAAGTCGATGAGATGATATCGACCATGGAAAAAGACTGTCTAATCTAAAAATCAAAAAGTCCGTGGGCATCACCCGTTGTACTAGTGAAAAAGAAGGACGGCAGCATACGATTCTGCGTGGATTACCGGAGGCTCAATGATGTCACCAAGAAGGATAGCTACCCCTTGCCTGGAATAGATGACACCTTGGATACCCTTTCTGGAGCAAAATGGTTTTCCACCCTCGATCTGAAAAGTGGTTACTGGCAGGTACGGATCCATCCAGAAGACAAAGAAAAGACCGCTTTCACAACGGGAAATGGACTATGGTAACAACTTGAGGGAGGTCTAAACACGACTTCGAACAGCACATTTGAAACTAAATCTAAAGAAATGTGCTCTATTCAAAGCTGAGGTGAAATATTTGGGAAATGTGATATTATCAAATGGAATAAAAACTGACCCGGAGAAAATCGAAGCCGTGAAAAAATGGCCACATCCCGCAGACAAACATTAGATGAGGAGCTTTCTCGGTCCCGCCACATATAACAGGACTACAGCACCGCATAGACACCGGCGATAGCAGACAGATCCGACAACCTGCTAGAAGACTTCCATTGTCAAATAGGCAGAAGTCGATGAGATGATATCTACCATGGAAAAAGACGGTCTAATCTAAAAATCAAAAAGTCCGTGGGCATCACCCGTTGTACTAGTGAAAAAGAAGGACGGTAGCATACGATTCTGCGTGGATTACCGGAGGCTCAATGATGTCACCAAGAAGGATAGCTACCCCTTGCCTCGAATAGATGACACCTTGGATACCCTTTCTGGAACAAAATGGTTTTCCACCCTCGATCTGAATAGTGGTTACTGGCAGGTACGGATCCATCCAGAAGACAAAGAAAAGACCGCTTTCACAACGGGAAATGGACTATGGTAACAACTTGAGGGAGGTGTTAACACGACTTGGAACAGCACATTTGAAACTAAATCTAAAGAAATGTGCCCTATTCAAAGCTGAGGTGAAATATTTGGGAAATGTGATATCATCAAATGGAATAAAAAATGACCCGGAGAAAATCGAAGCCGTGAAAAATTGGCCACATCCCGCAGACAAACATTAGATGAGGAGCTTTCTCGGTCTCGCCACATATTACAGGAGGTTCGTAAAGGATTTTGCCGGAATCGCAAAGTATCTGCAACAGCTAACTGAGAAGGGTAGAAAATTTAAATGGTCAGGTGAGTGCAAAAGAAGCTTTCAACATCTAAAACAGTGACTTTGTGAGGCACCAATACTAGCTTACCCAACCCCTGGCAAGACATTTATTGTGGACGCGGATGCTAGTAACGTAGGTGTTGGAGCAGTTCTGTCGCAGATACACGACAGGCAGGAGAAATTGGTAGTCTATTTCAGCAAAGTTCTGTCGCGACCAGAGAGAAACTACTGTGTAACCAGACGGGAACTCCTTGCTCTGATACTAGCAACAAAATATTTCCATAAATACCTGTATGGACAGAGATTCATCCTGCATACCAATCCTAAGGGGCAAGTAGCAAGATAGATCGAACGATTACAGACTTACGACTTCGAAGTACAGCATCGCAAAGGAAGACTGCACTGCAATGCGGACACGCTTTCCTGCAGACCATGTGAGCCCAGTTGCAAACATTGTGCGCGAAAAGAGGAAAAGGACGAAGGTATTTCTGTCCAGAGAATAAGAGCTGAACCTGTAGGGGATTGGAGTGCTGAAGAACTTCGTAATGCACAAAAAGAAGACCCTGACATCAAGCCAATCCTTGCATGGAAGGAATCTATGGAGAAACCAAACGCAAGAGACATCTCCGACAAGTTCTACTTTAAAGGCATACTGGGCGCAGTGGGACTCTCTCCATGTGGAAGATGGTGTTTTGCGGAGAAAATGGGAAATGCCGGATGGAAGATCTTTTAAGATGCAGCTTCTGGTTCCACGATTGAAAGTAGAGGAAATCCTACAAGAAATGCATGATGGAGTATCCGGTGGGCACTTGGGAAACAACAAAACTTTGGAAAAGGTACGGGAACACTTTTATTGGCTAAGCGCACGAAACGATGTAGAGAGCTGGTGTCGAAAGTGCACAACATGCGCAGCTAGCAGGGGCCCGTTGCCGGAAAGAGGAAGTGGCCCAAGGCGTTTGCGATATCCAATCAAGAAGCTAAGACCGTTGTCGAGCAGATAGTGGACCACTGGGTCTGCAGGTTCGGGGTGCCTATGAAATTGCATTCTGACCAAGGGCGAAACTTCTAGACGAAGATATTCTAGGAAGTATGCGCATCACTTGGGCTAAAGAAAACAAGGAAAGTCTTCATCCATAGTCTGATGGAAGGGTAGAACGATTTAACAAGAGCTTAAAGGAACATCTGTTCAAAGTCGTGAACGAGAACCATAGAATAAGTGGAATAAGTTAAATTTGCTGTTATTTAAACTGAAAGACGTTGTGTTTCATAAAATAAAAAGATTTGTTGTATTATTTTGGAATTTTGATTGATTTTTATTTGTTGAACCCCAGGCCTAAAACTTCACAATAATAACCTCAGGCGGGTACTGAGGGAAATGCTAATGTAAACAATACAAACACAAGTAAAAGGGACAAACTAACGCGATATAAGGGTGTGAAGACTTTTCAACTGCAACCCTTATAACGGATCCAGGAGACGGAGTTTTTTTCGAAGATTTGTGGTATATATAAATTAGGTAGCCGCACTCAATACCTATCTGAAAGAGAAACAGTACTTAGCTGGAACTTTCAATTTAACGAGATATAGGCATGTGCAAATGTGCAGGCTTGAGTGAACATTTTTTTTCTGACACGCCACCCTTTAATCCTCTCGTGGTGACGTAGTTATTCTTTTTGGAAATTTTCGGTATATGTATAAGGTAGCTGAAGGCAATACCTATCTGAATATGCAAGACATATTCAGCTTGGACTTCCGCATATAGAGACAAAGGCATGTAAAGGCTTGAGTGAGAGTTTTCCGTCGGGCGCGAAGTTTTAAATTTATAGCAATTAATACTAATTCAAAATGTTAATACATTTTTTTTACTTGCGGTTATAGGGATTATAAGGAAAGTTTAGGATTCGTGAATGTAAAAAAAAATTACATAATTGTCTGTCTGTCTTTCAGTATGTATAATGAGGTGCAGCCTAAACGGCTTAAGCGATTATCTTCAAGTTTGGTGTGCGTGATTCTTTGGCATTCCCCAGAGGGGAAATTGAAATTTTATTTTTTGGGCTAAAAATAACGGTACTTGCCATACGACCGTTTACGAAGGGCTTATTTTTCTCGAAAACGGCTCCGACGATTTTGATTAACACTTTTGAGAGTTTTTTTGTTGGTATTGGTTATAATTTGATCAGAGCCACAAACACGGGAAAAGTCTATTGACGGGACCTTTGATATAATGTTTTTTTTTAAATTTTGGATTTCTATGTAACGGCTGTATAGACTTCTGTCAAATTTTATATTTGAAAAGATCTAAATAACCAAATTAATTCTGCATATCAAAATTTTTAAAATCTTTTTATATACTTAAAATAAATTTTAGATTTTTTTTTTTGAAAAATCAATATTTTTAAAACTAATCAAAAGAAAATATTTAAAATTTTATAATCACATATATATTAATAAAATCTAAGAAACTGCACCCCAAAATTAAAAAAAAATGTTTTTTAAAAAAAAACTAAAAATAAAAAACAGGATTTTATCAAAATCCGTCCTACAATTTACGAAATACTTTTATCCTAATTTCTTTGTTATTTAAGACGTGTGGTGGCTTACTTCATTGTTACTAAAAACCGTTATGTGTTGTGGTTTTGATAGTTTGATAGTTTTTTTATAAGTTCAAACTGTGTTGCTCTCAACGTAAATTTTATTTGTTTTTGTCAAAGATCTTGCCTTCCATATTGATTAGGCACATAAGATCAAGTACGTGCGACCCAGTCATGCCCATTTTTTTATTATTGTAACGTTCATAAGAAAAAACAGTTAAGCAAAATGTTTATCACGCAGATTTAAGAGAAAAGTGGTTTGTATAAATATTAGCATAGACACGAAAAACGGAACAGGCTTAGAAACTAAAAATGCGCAGACTCAAATCAGATACAAAATTATTTAAGTGCAGTTATTAGGGCTTATATTTTTTCTAAAAACAAGGCCCTAAACGATGTTTCTATCATTAATATAAAGAGATCTATATGAGTTAACGTCGGTAAGGGTACGCCAAAGTAAAAGTTTTCTTTAATCCTATTAAGTTATGTCAATACCGGAGATAAACCTTTACTTTAGAAAAAAAAATTTATTAAAACATGTCCATAAATCATTTGCCAAATTATTGCAAACGAATTAAAAAATATAAAAAGATTTTTTGTATTATTTTTGAATTTTAAACGAGTTTTATTTGTCGAACCCGAGGCCAAAACTTCACATTGGTGTCAGAAATTGGGGATAAGACTCAGTAAAGTACTAGAAAATTCCATAGTGACATTTTCTAAAACAGTGTCGGTGACTCATATAATTGTGAAAGTAGAATTTTCCAGAAACTATCGAACTGATTGTGCTACAAAACTGAGAATAGCGAATAGTTTTGTTAAAAATAGTGTTTGAAAAAGATTTTTCTAGAAAAGATATTAAAATAAAACAAGCTGTGTCGAGAAAATTGTGTTTCGGTTATATAAAATGTGTCGCAAATTAGAAAAATAACAGTTGTTATTGTTTTAATATTTGTTTATTTACTTGCTAGTCCACGAGCAGAACACCCTTTAGGTTAAGGTGCATAACTTTAAACAAAGTTCCCTAAACATATAATTCACCATTGCTTTATGCAATGGATTTTATATAGTAGTCGGTAAACGTCGACATATTGTGCGTCTTAGAAAGGCTGAATGGTCTAACTGATGAGCCCACCGTTCATGCTTGGGCGAAACGCATATCTTGGAGTTAAGGACACTTCAACATTAATTTGAATTTAATTCAATAAACTCCACTAAAACAACAACGAACAACTAGCAATAATTGTTATTGTTTTAATATTTCTTTATTTACTTGCTAGTCCACGAGTAGAACACCCTTTAGGTTTAGGTGCATAACTTTAAACAAAGTTCCCTTAACATATAATTCACCATTGCTTTATGCAATGGATTTTATATAGTAGTCGGTAAACATCGACATATATTGCGTCTTAGAAAAGCTGAACGGTCTAACTGGTGAGCCCACCACAAACAACTAGCAATAGTTGCTATTGTTTTAATATTTGTTTAAAAATTAACAAAGCTGAGTTGAAAGAAGAATTACGAAAAAGAAATCTTCACACTTCGGGGCTGAAAAAGGAACTATTGCTCCGACTTCAGAATGCTATTACTCAGGATGGTGGAGACCCAAATACCATGTTGTTCTGTGTTGAAGAATAAAAGAACGTTCTCGAAAAACAACAGAACGTTCTCGAAGAACAAAAGAACGTTCTCGAAAGTAAATTCGATAAACAAAAGCATGAGCAGAAGAATTCGTTGAAAATTGTCCAGCAGCAACTAAGTAATACACAGAACGTTCTGCTCGACAAAAGACTTCAAACTATAGATAAGAAATTTGTAGCCAAAATAGAAAACTTGAAAAAAAGTTCGTAAAGCAAGAAGAAAGTGTAGAGCAACAGTACGAACATCTGGCTAGGGAATTTGATACTTTGAAGAAGCAGAAGGTTCGGGAATATTCGAGCAAAATGCAGCCCCCTGTCTTCGATGGTCAAACATCATGGCCAATTTATAAGAGGCAGTTCTAAGCTGCCGCATTGACGAACAACTGGGACAACGAAAACAATTCAATTGCTCTTACGCTTGCGCTCAGAAAAACAGCTGCCAAATTGCTTCAAACCATTCCTGAAGACAAACATCATGATAATGATGCCATGGTCAAGGCAATCGAGATGAGGTTTAGTGACGACCACATGCTGCAAGTTTACCGAGTCCAGTTGCGCCGAAGGGTCCAGACAAGATGTAAAACGCTACAACAATTGCAAGCTGACATCGAGCGCTTAGCAAATTTGTCTAACCCCAATACCAGCAGGGAAATCATAAACGAACTGGCAACCGATGCGTTCTTTAATGCCATAGCAGATGGAAAACTACAAATGGCTGTAAGAATGGCAGATAAGAAAACGCTCGCTGAGGCTTTAGCATTTGCCCTGACAATGGAAGCAGCAGACCAAGCTTCGCAAGGTAGCCATCGCGTAAGGGAAATGGCTACGCTAGAGTGCTCATGTCAACGCGTCGACATTGAAAGACAAAACTCGAACACCGCTTGAGGTCAAATAAGATGCTGGAATTGCAACAAGCTTGGACACCTACAGGAACAATGCAGATCTCCACCTAGACAGGTAAGTTGCCCACATTGCGCAAGGAGGATACAGAATGACGAAGCATCTGGCAGAAATAACACTCACACTGCTGGACAAGCTTCTGATCAACAGCAGGCGGAAAACGCCCAAGAACCAACTTCGCGGGGCTGAAGTTGGTTAATGGAATCGACGCCCCCAAGACCATCATCCAAGTTTCAAAAACTACACGCTGCAGCAAGAGCTTGACAGTCGATACAGTTATCTGAAACCGAAAATGTGTGGCCACTATCGACACGGGTGCTACAGCATCCATAATTAGAAGAAACCTTGTTCAGACGTCCTGGCTACATAACACCAGCTGCTACACTCTGAAAACAGCTACCGGTGAAGCAACAAAAGTATACGGGGAGGTATTTCTAAAGATACAACAGGCAGGGTTGACCCTCTCACATGCATTCTTGGTAGCCGACACATGCGACGAATGCACCATAGGAGTGGATTTCATGAAGGCACATGAGGTAATCATAGACCTTCGAATGCAAGTGTTAAGGTATCGAACCGTTGAGATCCCTATGGTATACGGTAACGAGAACGCTGTGAATCTTCGGGCGGTTATAAACAGAGATGAAGTCCTACCACCATCTTCAGAGACAGTTCTTTGGACGCGTTTGGAGGGTGATCCTGGGAACCACCGATTCTATTTCGTTAAAGCAGATGATAAAGAGGACTTTCCAAGCTATATCATTGGACAAATTTTAGTAGAACAAAAGAAAAACATGGTTTCGGTAAGGCTGATGAATCCGAACAAACACTTCGTTAAGCTGAGGTGATTGGAAGATGCGTACGCATTGCAGCCATATCGACAAGATCTGGGAGTGAATCTGCGAGTGCTGTTTCTGCAACGAAATTGGCTGAGGTATGTAATGCTATCCTCGGAAACTGTGAGCTAAATCAGGAGCAGAAAACCATAGCCGAAAATGTCATTGGTGAGTTTGCTGATATATTTGCATCGCAGGATGGAGACTATGTTCGAACACACCTAGTACAGCACCGCATAGACACTGGCGATAGCCAACAGATCCGACAACCTGCTATGAGACTTTCTAATAGAAGACGGTCTAATCTAAAAATCAAAAAGTCCGTGGGCATCACCCGTTGTACTATTGAAAAAGAAGGACGGCAGCATACGATTCTGCGTGGATTACCGGAGGCTCAACGATGTCACCAAGAAGGATAGCTACCCCTTGCCTTGAATAGATGACACCTTGGATACCCTTTCTGGAGCAAAATGGTTTTCCACCCTCGATCTGAAAAGTGGTTACTGGCAGGTACGGATCCATCCAGAAGACCAAGAAAAGACCGCTTTCACAACGGGAAATGGACTATGGTAAAAACTTGCGCGAATCGTTAACACGACTTCGAACAGCACATTTGAAACTAAATCTAAAGAAATGTGCCCTATTCAAAGCTGAGGTGAAATATTTGGGAAATGTGATATCATCAAATGGAATAAGAACTGACCCGGAGATAATAGAAGCCGTGAAAAATTGACCACATCCCGCAGACAAACACTAGATAAAGAGCTTTCTCTTAGTTTACTGAGAAGGGTAGAAAATTTAAATGGTCAGGTGAGTGCAAAAGAAGCTTTAAACATCTAAAACAGTGACTTTGTGAGGCACCAATACTAGCTTACCCCACCCCTGGCAAGACATTTGTTGTGGACGCGGATGCTAGTAACGTGGGTGTTGGAGCAGTTCTGTCGCAGATACACGACAGGCAGGAGGAAGTGGTAGCCTATTTCAGCAAAGTTCTGTCGCGAACCAGAGAGAAACTACTGTGTAACCAGACGGGATCTCCTTGCTCTGATACTAGCAACAAAACATTTCCATAAATACCTGTATGTACAGAGATTCAGAGATTCATCCTGCGTACTGATCACGCCGTTCTTAAATGGTTGCTATAGTTCAAAAATCCTGAGGGGCAAGTAGCAAGATGGATCGAACGAATACAGACTTACGACTTCGAAGTACAGCATCGCAAAGGAAGACTGCACTGCAATGCGGACGCGCTTTCCCGCAGGCCATGTGAGCCCAGTTGCAAACATTGTGCGCGAAAAGAGGAAAAGGACGAAGATATTTCTGTTCAGAGAATAAGAGCTGAACCTGTAGGTGATTGGAGTGCCGAAGAACTTCGTAATGCACAAAAAGAAGACCCTGACATCAAGCCAATCCTGGCATGGAAGGAATCTATGGAGAAACTAAACGCAAGAGACATCTTTTAAAAGTCCTACTTTAAAGACATACTGGGCGCAGTGGGACTCTCTCCCTGTGGAAGATGGTGTTTTGCGGAGAAAATGGGAAATGCCGGATGGAAGATCCTTTAAGATGCAGCTTGTTATTCCACGATCGAAAGTAGAGGAAATCCTACAAGAAATGCATGACAGAATATCCGGGGGGCACTTGGGAAACAACAAAACTTTGAAAAAGGTACGGGAACACTTTTATTGGCTAAGCGCAAGAAACGATGTAGAGAGCTGGTGTCGAAAGTGCACAACATGCGCGGCTAGCAAGGGACCCAAAGTCAAAACACGAGGTTAAATGCACCAGTACAACGTGAGCGCCCCGTTTGAAAGAATTGCCGTTGACATCACAGGCTCGTTGCCGGAAACAGCAAGTTCGGGGTGCCTATGAAATTGCATTCTGACCAAGGGCGAAACTTCGAGACGAAGGTATTCTAGGAAGTATGCGCATCACTTGGGCTAAAGAAAACAAGGACAACACCTCCTCATCCACAGTCTGATGGAAGGGTAGAACGATTTAACAAGAGCTTAAAGGAACATCTGTCCAAAGTCGTGAACGAGAACCAACGGGATTAGGATCGGCGAATTCCTTTATTTCTTATGGCCTACCGGAATGCGGTTCATAGTACAACTGGATACACTCCTTTCGAAATTAGAGAAAGGATCAACGACATACACCAGAGAACAAGAAACAACATAAAAGTTGCGAGTGACCGCAAAATGATTAGATATTCGGAGGATACATCTTTGTAAATTACCGACATCTGTTGGATTAATTGTGTACAACTACCAACATTTATTGTGTACAACAACCATATTCCTAAAAGTATGCTACATATTTACAATATGTACCTACCTGAGTACTAAATCGAACTTGAAGTACTAATTTGAGACTCGAATTAGTACTGAAAGCTTAGATTATGCTAGAACCAGACGGAAGCTTCCAGAAGCTTGTAAATTTGTATAAATACAAGAGTAGATGGCATTGAGAGTTCAGTTTATTTTCACAAGTGGAATTGCTAACAACTGGATGCGTTAGTAAAAAGTGATTGAATTGAGATTAAATAAAAAGTGTTGAATTATAAAAACATATTTGAATTGTGAATAAGTGGAATAAGTTAAATTTTCTGTTATTTAAACTGAAAGACGTTGTGTTTCATAACATAAAGAGATATGTTGTATTATTTTGGAATTTTGATTGAGTTTTATTTGTCGAACCCCAGGCCTTCACAATAATAACCTCAGGCGGGTACTGAGGGAAATGCTAATATAATAAACAATACAAAAACAAGTAAAAGGGACAAACTAACGCGATATAAGCGTGTGAAGGCGTGAGTGAAAAATTTACTTTCCCACCGCAACCCTTATAAAGGATCCAGGAGACGGAGTTTTTTTCGAAGATTTGTAGTAAACATAAATTAGGTAGCGGCACTCAATACCTATCTGAAAGAGAAACAGTACTTAGCTGGAACTTTCAAATTAATGAGATATAGGCATGTGCAAATGTGCAGGCTTGAGTGAACATTTTTTTCTGACACGCCACCCTTAAATCCTCTCCTGGTGACGTAGTTAATCTTTTTGGAAATTTTCGGTATATGTATAAGGTAGCTGAAGGCAATTTCTATCTGAATATGCAAGACATATTCAGCTTGGACTTCCGCAAATACTACTAAATGGATTTTGATGAAACTTCACAATAATATAGCTTACACATCAGAAGCTATATATCCTATTAATATTATAAACGTGAAAGTTTGTGAGTATGTCTCTTTGTTGCTCTTTCACGCAAAAACTACTGAATGGATTTTGATGAAACTTCACAATAATATAGCTTATATATCAGAATAACACATAGGCTACAATTCATAAAGATTTTTCGTATTTGTTGCTCTTTCACGCAAAAAATTACTAAATGGATTTTGATGAAACTTCACAATAATATAGCTTACATATCAGAATAACACATAGGCTAAAATTCATAAAGATATATCGTATTTGTTGCTCTTTCACGCAAAAACTACTGAATGGATTTTGATGAAACTTCACAATAATATAGCTTACATATCAGAATAACACATAGGCTACAATTCATAAAGATATATCGTATATCCTATTAATATTATAAACGTGCAAGTTTGTGAGTATGTATCTTTGTTGCTCTTTCACGCAAAAACTACTGAATGGATTTTGATGAAAATTCACAGTAATATAGCTTACATATCAGAATAACACATAGGCTACAATTCATAAGGATTTATCGTATTCATTGCTCTTTCACGCAAAAACTTCTGAATGGATTTTGATGAAACTTTACAATAATATAGCTTACGTATCAGAATAACATCCTATCCTATTATAATATTATAAACGTGAAAGTTTGTGAGTATTTATCTCTTTTGCTCTTTCACGCAAAAACTACTTAATGGATTTTGATGAAACTTCACAATAATATAGCTTACATATCAGAATAACACATTGGCTACAATTCATAAAGATATATCATATATCCTATTATTATTATTATTATTATTATTATTATTATTATTATTATTATTATTATTATTAATATTATAAACGTGAAAGTTTGTGAGTCTGTATTTTTATTGCTCTTTCACGCAAAAACTACTGAATAGATTTTGATGAAACTTCACAATAATATAGCTTACATATCAGAATAACGCATAGGCTACAATTTATAAAGATATATCGTATATTATGCATTGTGTAACGATAAGTGTCAAGAAAGTCGGAAAAAACAATTTCATCAAATTATCAGCGTGTTTGTGGTTAATAAGAAGTTATAACGAATTTCTTATGTCAATTGGGTAGACTAATTAATTATAGTATTGACTACTGGATATAGTGCTTTTGCATATGGGTAAACCAATGTTATGCTTCGCTACCCGGTGGTATCGTATTCTGTATGTTCTTATGTAAAAATTTGAAGTATTTAATAATTTCTTTTAAGAAAGTATTGCAGCTTTTAATTAAGAAAACTTCCATAAAATTAAAAGATATGTATATTTTAAATCAAAAACTACTAAATGGATTTTGATGAAACTTCACATTAATATAGCTTACATATCAGAATAACACATAGGCTACAATTCATAAAGATATA
This sequence comes from Platycheirus rosarum, assembly GCA_963971375.1. Classification (NCBI taxonomy): domain Eukaryota; kingdom Metazoa; phylum Arthropoda; class Insecta; order Diptera; family Syrphidae; genus Platycheirus; species Platycheirus rosarum. The sequence goes on from CAXARV010000140.1 coordinate 102,462, forward strand.
TCGTATATCCTATTAATATTATAAACGTGAAAGCTTGTGAGTATGTATCTTTGTTGCTCTTTCACGCAATAACTACTGAATGGATTTTGATGAAAATTCACAATAATATAGCTTACATATCACAATGACACATAGGCTACAATTCATAAAGATATATCGTATATCCTATTAATATTATAAACGTGAAAGTTTGTGAGTATGTATCTTTGTTGCTCTTTCACGCAAAAACTACTAAATGGATTTTTATGAAACTTCAGAATAATATAGCTTACATATCAGAATAACACATAGGCTACAATTCATAAAGATATATCGTATTTGTTGCTCTTTCACGCAAAAACTACTGAATGGATTTTGATGAAACTTCACAATAATATAGCTTACGTATCAGAATAACATCCTATCCTATTTTAATATTATAAACGTGAAAGTTTGTGAGTATTTATCTTTGTTGCTCTTTCACGCAAAAACAACTAAATGGATTTTGATGAAACTTCACAATAATATAGCGTTCATATCAGAATAACACATAGGCTACAATTCATAAAGATATATCGTATATCATATTATTATTATTATTATTATTATTATTATTATTAATATTATAAACGTGAAAGTTTGTGAGTATGTATTTTTGTTGCTCTTTCACGCAAAAACTACTGAATGGATTTTGATGAAACTTCACAATAATATAGCTTACATATCAGAATAACATCCTATTCTATTATTATATTATAAACGTGAAAGTTTGTGAGTATGTATATTTGTTGCTCTTTCACGCAAAAACTACTAAATAGATTTTGATGAAACTTCACATTAATATAGCTTACATATCAGAATAACACATAGGCTACAATTCATAAAGATTTATCGTATTTGTTCCTCTTTCACGCAAAAACTACTAAATGGATTTTGATGAAACTTCACAATAATATAGCTTACATATCAGAATAACACATAGGCTACAATTCGTAAAGATGTATCGTATATCCTATTAATATTATAAACGTAAAAGTTTGTGAGTATGTATCTTTGTTGCTCTTTCACGCAAAAACTACTGAGTGGATTTTGATTAAACTTTCCAATAATATAGCTAACATATCAGAATAACATATTGGCTACATAAAGATATATCGTATTTGTTGCTCTTTCACGCAAAAACTACTAAATGGATTACGATGAAACTTTACAATAATATATCTTACATATCAGAATAACACATAGGCTACAATTCATAAAGATATATCGTATATCCTATTAATATTATAAACGTGAAAGTTTGTGAGTATGTATCTTTGTTGCTCTTTCACGCAAAAACTACTGAATGGATTTTGATGAAAATTCACAGTAATATAGCTTACATATCAGAATAACACATAGGCTACAATTCATAAGGATTTATCGTATTCATTGCTCTTTCACGCAAAAACGTCTGAATGGATTTTGATGAAACTTTACAATAATATAGCTTACGTATCAGAATAACATCCTATCCTATTATAATATTATAAACGTGAAAGTTTTTGAGTATTTATCTTTTTTGCTCTTTCACGCAAAAACTACTAAATGGATTTTGATGAAACTTCACAATAATATAGCTTACATATCAGAATAACACATTGGCTACAATTCATAAAGATATATCGTATTTGTTGCTCTTTCACGCAAAAACTACTAAATGGATTTTGATGAAACTTCGCAATAATATAGCTAACACATCAGAATAACACATTGGCTAGAATTCATAAAGATATATCGTATTTGTTGCTCTTTCACGCAAAAACTACTGAATGGATTTTGATGAAACTTCACAATAATATAGCTAACATATCAGAATAACACATTGGCTACAATTCATAAAGATATATCGTATTTGTTGCTCTTTCACGCAAAAACAACTAAATGGATTCTTATGAAACTTCACAATAATATAGCTTACATATCAGAATAACACTTAGGCTACAATTCATAAAGATATATCGTATATCCTATTAATATTATAAACGTGCAAGTTTGTGAGTATGTATTTTTGTTGCTCTTTCACGCAAAAACTACTGAATGGATTTTGATGAAAATTCACAGTAATATAGCTTACATATCAGAATAACACATAGGCTACAATTCATAAGGATTTATCGTATTCATTGCTCTTTCACGCAAAAACGTCTGTATGGATTTTGATGAAACTTTACAATAATATAGCTTACGTATCAGAATAACATCCTATCCTATTATAATATAAACGTGAAAGTTTTTGAGTATTTATCTTTTTTGCTCTTTCACGCAAAAACTACTAAATGGATTTTGATGAAACTTCACAATAATATAGCTTACATATCAGAATAACACATTGGCTACAATTCATAAAGATATATCATATATCCTATTATTATTATTATTATGATTATTATTATTATTAATATTATAAACGTGAAAGTTTGTGAGTCTGTATTTTTGTTGCTCTTTCACGCAAAAACTACTGAATGGATTTTGATGAAACTTCACAATAATATAGCTTACATATCAGAATAACACATAGGCTAAAATTTATAAAGATATATCGTATATTATGCATTGTGTAACGATAAGCGTCAAGAAAGTCGGAAAAAACAATTTCATCAAATTATCAGCGTGTTTGTGGTTAATAAGAAGTTATAACGAATTTCTTATGTCAATTGGGTAGACTAATTAATTATAGTATTGACTACTGGATATAGTGCTTTTGCATATGGGTAAACCAATGTTATGCTTCGCTACCCGGTGGTATCGTATTCTGTATGTTCTTATGTAAAAAATTGAAGTATTTAATAATTTCTTTTAAGAAAGTATTGCAGCTTTTAATTAAGAAAACTTCCATAAAATTAAAAGATATGTATATTTTAAATCAAAAACTAGTAAATGGATTTTGATGAAACTTCACATTAATATAGCTTACATATCAGAATAACACATAGGCTACAATTCATAAAGATATATCGTATTTGTTGCTCTTTCACGCAAAAACTACTGAATGGATTTTGATGAAACTTCACAATAATATAGCTTACATATCAGAATAACACATAGGCTACAATTCATAAAGATTTATCGTATTTGTTGCTCTTTCACGCAAAAACTACTGTATGGATTTTGATGAAACTTCACAATAATATAGCTTACGTATCAGAATAACATCCTATCCTATTTTAATATTATAAACGTGAAAGTTTGTGAGTATTTATCTTTGTTGCTCTTTCACGCAAAAACAACTAAATGGATTTTGATGAAACTTCACAATATATAGCGTTCATATCAGAATAACACATAGGCTACAATTCATAAAGATATATCGTATATCCTATTATTATTATTATTATTATTATTATTATTAATATTATAAACGTGAAAGTTTGTGAGTATGTATTTTTGTTGCTCTTTTACGCAAAAACTACTGAATGGATTTTGATGAAACTTCACAATAATATAGCTTACATATCAGAATATCATCCTATTCTATTATTATATTATAAACGTGAAAGTTTGTGAGTATGTATCTTTGTTGCTCTTTCACGCAAAAACTACTGAATGGATTTTGATGAAAATTCACAGTAATATAGCTTACATATCAGAATAACACATAGGCTACAATTCATAAGGATTTATCGTATTCATTGCTCTTTCACGCAAAAACGTCTGAATGGATTTTGATGAAACTTTACAATAATATAGCTTACGTATCAGAATAACATCCTATCCTATTATAATATTATAAACGTGAAAGTTTTTGAGTATTTATCTTTTTTGCTCTTTCACGCAAAAACTACTAAATGGATTTTGATGAAACTTCACAATAATATAGCTTACATATCAGAATAACACATTGGCTACAATTCATAAAGATATATCGTATTTGTTGCTCTTTCACGCAAAAACTACTAAATGGATTTTGATGAAACTTCGCAATAATATAGCTAACACATCAGAATAACACATTGGCTAGAATTCATAAAGATATATCGTATTTGTTGCTCTTTCACGCAAAAACTACTGAATGGATTTTGATGAAACTTCACAATAATATAGCTAACATATCAGAATAACACATTGGCTACAATTCATAAAGATATATCGTATTTGTTGCTCTTTCACGCAAAAACAACTAAATGGATTCTTATGAAACTTCACAATAATATAGCTTACATATCAGAATAACACATTGGCTACAATTCATAAAGATATATCATATATCCTATTATTATTATTATTATGATTATTATTATTATTAATATTATAAACGTGAAAGTTTGTGAGTCTGTATTTTTGTTGCTCTTTCACGCAAAAACTACTGAATGGATTTTGATGAAACTTCACAATAATATAGCTTACATATCAGAATAACACATAGGCTACAATTTATAAAGATATATCGTATATTATGCATTGTGTAACGATAAGTGTCAAGAAAGTCGGAAAAAACAATTTCATCAAATTATCAGCGTGTTTGTGGTTAATAAGAAGTTATAACGAATTTCTTATGTCAATTGGGTAGACTAATTAATTATAGTATTGACTACTGGATATAGTGCTTTTGCATATGGGTAAACCAATGTTATGCTTCGCTACCCGGTGGTATCGTATTCTGTATGTTCTTATGTAAAAATTTGAAGTATTTAATAATTTCTTTTAAGAAAGTATTGCAGCTTTTAATTAAGAAAACTTCCATAAAACTAAAAGATATGTATATTTTAAATCAAAAACTACTAAATGGATTTTGATGAAACTTCACATTAAAATAGCTTACATATCAGAATAACACATAGGCTACAATTCATAAAGGTATATCGTATTTGTTGCTCTTTCACGCAAAAACTACTGAATGGATTTTGATGAAACTTCACAATAATATAGCTTACATATCAGAATAACACATAGGCTACAATTCATAAAGATTTATCGTATTTGTTGCTCTTTCACGCAAAAACTACTGTATGGATTTTGATGAAACTTCACAATAATATAGCTTACGTATCAGAATAACATCCTATCCTATTTTAATATTATAAACGTGAAAGTTTGTGAGTATTTATCTTTGTTGCTCTTTCACGCAAAAACAACTAAATGGATTTTGATGAAACTTCACAATAATATAGCTTACATATCAGAATAACATCCTATTCTATTATTATATTATAAACGTGAAAGTTTGTGAGTATGTATATTTGTTGCTCTACTACTGAATGGATTTTGATGAAACTTCACAATAATATAGCTAACACATCAGAATAACACAAAGGCTACAATTCATAAAGATATTTGTTGCTCTTTCCCGCAAAAACTACTGAATGGATTTTGATGAAACTTCACAATAATATAGCTAACATATCAAAATAACACATTGGCTACAATTCATAAAGATATATCGTATATCCTATTATTATTATTATTATTATTATTATTAATATTATAAACGTGAAAGTTTGTGAGTATGTATTTTTGTTGCTCTTTCACGCAAAAACTACTGAATGGATTTTGATGAAACTTCACAATAATATAGCTTACATATCAGAATAACATCCTATTCTATTATTATATTATAAACGTGAAAGTTTGTGAGTATGTATATTTGTTGCTCTACTACTGAATGGATTTTGATGAAACTTCACAATAATATAGCTAACACATCAGAATAACACAAAGGCTACAATTCATAAAGATATTTGTTGCTCTTTCCCGCAAAAACTACTGAATGGATTTTGATGAAACTTCACAATAATATAGCTAACATATCAAAATAACACATTGGCTACAATTCATAAAGATATATCGTATTTGTTGCTCTTTCACGCAAAAACTACTGAATGGATTTTGATGAAACTTCACAATAATATAGCTTACATATCAGACTAACACATAGGCTACAATTCATAAAGATTTATCGTATTTGTTGCTCTTTCACGCAAAAACTACTGTATGGATTTTGATGAAACTTCACAATAATATAGCTTACATATCAGAATAACACATAGGCTACAATTCATAAAGATATATCGTATATCCTATTAATATTATAAACGTGCAAGTTTGTGAGTATGTATCTTTGTTGCTCTTTCACGCAAAAACTACTGAATGGATTTTGATGAAAATTCACAGTAATATAGCTTACATATCAGAATAACACATAGGCTACAATTCATAAGGATTTATCGTATTCATTGCTCTTTCACGCAAAAACTTCTGAATGGATTTTGATGAAACTTTACAATAATATAGCTTACGTATCAGAATAACATCCTATCCTATTATAATATTATAAACGTGAAAGTTTGTGAGTATTTATCTTTTTTGCTCTTTCACGCAAAAACTACTAAATGGATTTTGATGAAACTTCACAATAATATAGCTTACATATCAGAATAACACATTGGCTACAATTCATAAAGATATATCATATATCCTATAATTATTATTATTATTATTATTATTATTATTATTATTATTATTATTATTATTAATATTATAAACGTGAAAGTTTGTGAGTCTGTATTTTTGTTGCTCTTTCACGCAAAAACTACTGAATAGATTTTGATGAAACTTCACAATAATATAGCTTACATATCAGAATAACACATAGGCTACAATTTATAAAGATATATCGTATATTATGCATTGTGTAACGATAAGTGTCAAGAAAGTCGGAAAAAACAATTTCATCAAATTATCAGCGTGTTTGTGGTTAATAAGAAGTTATAACGAATTTCTTATGTCAATTGGGTAGACTAATTAATTATAGTATTGACTACTGGATATAGTGCTTTTGCATATGGGTAAACCAATGTTATGCTTCGCTATCCGGTGGTATCGTATTCTGTATGTTCTTATGTAAAAATTTGAAGTATTTAATAATTTCTTTTAAGAAAGTATTGCAGCTTTTAATTAAGAAAACTTCCATAAAATTAAAAGATATGTATATTTTAAATCAAAAACTACTAAATGGATTTTGATGAAACTTCACATTAATATAGCTTACATATCAGAATAACACATAGGCTACAATTCATAAAGATATATCGTATATCCTATTAATATTATAAACGTGAAAGTTTGTGAGTATGTATCTTTGTTGCTCTTTCACGCAATAACTACTGAATGGATTTTGATGAAAATTCACAATAATATAGCTTACATATCACAATGACACATAGGCTACAATTCATAAAGATATATCATATTTGTTGCTCTTTCACGCAAAAACTACTGAATGGATTTTGATGAAACTTCACAATAATATAGCTAACATATCAGAATAACACATTGGCTACAATTCATAAAGATATATCGTATTTGTTGCTTTTTCACGCAAAAACTACTAAATGGATTTTGATGAAACTTTACAATAATATAGCTTACATATCAGAATAACACATAGGCTACAATTCATAAAGATATATCGTATATCCTATTAATATTATAAACGTGAAAGTTTGTGAGTATGTATCTTTGTTGCTCTTTCACGCAAAAACTACTGAATGGATTTTGATGAAACTTCGCAATAATATAGCTAACACATCAGAATAACACATTGGCTACAATTCATAAAGATATATCGTATTTGTTGCTCTTTCACGCAAAAACTACTGAATGGATTTTGATGAAACTTCACAATAATATAGCTAACATATCAGAATAACACATTGGCTACAATTCATAAAGATATATCGTATTTGTTGCTCTTTCACGCAAAAACAACTAAATGGATTCTTATGAAACTTCACAATAATATAGCTTACATATCAGAATAACACATAGGCTAAAATTCATAAAGATATATCGTATATCCTATTAATATTATAAACGTGCAAGTTTGTGAGTATGTATTTTTGTTGCTCTTTCACGCAAAAACTACTGAATGGATTTTGATGAAAATTCACAGTAATATAGCTTACATATCAGAATAACACATAGGCTACAATTCATAAGGATTTATCGTTTTCATTGCTCTTTCACGCAAAAACGTCTGAATGGATTTTGATGAAACTTTACAATAATATAGCTTACGTATCAGAATAACTTCCTATCCTATTATAATATTATAAACGTGAAAGTTTTTGAGTATTTATCTTTTTTGCTCTTTCACGCAAAAACTTCTAAATGGATTTTGATGAAACTTCACAATAATATAGCTTACGTATCAGAATAACATCCTATCCTATTTTAATATTATAAACGTGAAAGTTTGTGAGTATTTATCTTTGTTGCTCTTTCACGCAAAAACAACTAAATGGATTTTGATGAAAATTAACAATAATATAGCTTACATATCACAATGACACATAGGCTACAATTCATAAAGATATATCGTATATCCTATTAATATTATATACGTGAAAGTTTGTGAGTATGTATCTTTGTTGCTCTTTCACGCAAAAACTACTAAATGGATTTTTTATGAAACTTCAGAATAATATAGCTTACATATCAGAATAACACATAGGCTACAATTCATAAAGATATATCGTATATCCTATTAATATTATAAATGTGAAAGTTTGTGAGTATGTATCTTTGTTGCTCTTTCACGCAAGAACTACTAAATGGATTTTGATGAAACTTCAGAATAATATAGCTTATATATCAGAATAACACATAGGCTACAATTCATAAAGATATATCGTATTTGTTGCTCTTTCACGCAAAAACTACCGAATGGATTTTGATGAAACTTCACAATAATATAGCTTACATATCAGAATAACACATAGCCCACAATTCATAAAGATATATCGTTTTTGTTGCTCTTTCACGCAAAAACTCCTAAATGGATTTTGATGAAACTTTACAATATTATAGCTTACATATCAGAATAACATCCTATACTATTATAATATTATTAACGTGAAAGTTTGTGAGTATGTATCTTTGTTGCTCTTTCACGCCAAAACTACTGAATGGATTTTGATGAAACTTCACAATAATATAGCTTACATATCAGAATAACACATAGGCTACAATTCATAAAGATATATCGTATATCCTATTATTATTATTATTATTATTAATATTATAAACGTGAAAGTTTGTGAGTATGTATTTTTGTTGCTCTTTCACGCAAAAACTACTGAATGGATTTTGATGAAACTTCACAATAATATAGCTTACATATCAGAATAACACATAAGCTACTATTCATAAAGATATATCGTATTTGTTGCTCTTTCACGCAAAAACTACTAAATGGATTTTGATGAAACTTCACAATAATATAGCTTACATATCAGAATAACATCCTATACTATTATAATATAATTAACGTGAAAGTTTGTGAGTATGTATCTTTGATGCTCTTTCACGCAAAAACTAATGAATGGATTTTGATGAAACTTCACAGTAATATAGCTTACATAATATCAGAATAACACTTAGGCTCCAATTCATAAAGATTTATCTTATTTGTTGCTCTTTCACGCAAAAACTACTGAATGGATTTTGATGAAACTTTACAATAATATAGCTTACATATCAGAATAACACATAAGCTACAATTCACAAAGATATATCGTTTTTGTTGCTCTTTCACGCAAAAACTACTAAATGGATTTTGATGAAACTTCACATAGATATAGCTTACATACCAGAATATCACATAGGCTATAATTCATAAAGATATATCGTATATCCTATTAATATTATAAACGTGAAAGTTTGTGAGTATGTATCTTTGTTGCTATTTCACGCAAAAACTACTGAATGGATTTTGATAAAACTTCACAATTATATAGCTTACATATCAGAATAACACATAGGCTACAATTCATAAAGATATATCGTATATTATGCATTGTGTAACGATAAGTGTCAAGAAAGTCGGAAAAAACAATTTCATCAAATTATCAGCTTGTTTGTGGTTAATAATAAGTTATAACGAATTTTGTATGTCAATTGTGTAGACTAATTAATTATAGTATTGACTACTGGATATAGTGCTTTTGCATATGGGTAAACCAATGTTATGCTTCGCTATCCGGTGGTATCGTATTATGTATGTTCTTATGTAAAAATTTGAAGTATTTAATAATTTATTTTAAGAAAGTATTTCAGCTTTTAATTAAGAAAACTTCCATAAAATTAAAAGATATGTATATTTTAAATCAAAAACTACTAAATGGATTTTGATGAAACTTCACATAAATATAGCTTACATATCAGAATAACACATAGGCTACAATTCATAAAGATATATCGTATATCCTATTAATATTATAAACGTGAAAGTTTGTGAGTATGTATCTTTGTTGCTCTTTCAAGCAAAAACTACTGAATGGTTTTTGATGAAACTTCACAATGATATAGCTTACATATCAGAATAACACATAAGCTACAATTCATTAAGATATATCGTGTATCCTATTAATATTATAAACGTGAATGTTTGTAAGTATATATTTTTGTTGCTCTTTCACGCAAAAGCTACTAAATGGATTTTCATGAAACTTCACAATAATATAGCTAACATATCAGAATAACACATAGGCTAAAATTCATAAAGATATATCGTATTTGTTGCTCTTTCACGCAAAAACTACTGAATGGATTTTGATGAAACTTCACACTAATATAGCTTACATATCAGAATAAAACATAGTTTACAATTCATAAAGATATATCGTATATCGTATTAAGTATTTATAAGAGTAAGTAAGTAAGAGTATTTATCTTTGTTGCTCTTTCTCGCAAAAATTACTGAACGGATTTTGATGAAACTTCACAATAATATAGCTTACATATCAGAATAACACATAAGCTACAATTCATTAAGATATATCGTGTATCCTATTAATATTATAAACGTGAATGTTTGTGAGTATTTATTTTTGTTGCTCTTTCACGCAAAAGCTACTAAATGGATTTTCATGAAACTTCACAATAATATAGCTAACATATCAGAATAACACATAGGCTAAAATTCATAAAGAAATATCGTATTTGTTGCTCTTTCACGCAAAAACTACTGAATGGATTTTGATGAAACTTCACAATTATATAGCTTACATATCAGGAAAACATCCTATCCTATTATAATATTATAAACGTGAAAGTTTGTGAGTATGTATTTTTTTGCTCTTTCACGCAAAAACTACTGAATGGATTTTGATGAAACTTCACAATAATATAGCTTACATATCAGAATAGCACATAGGCTACAATTCATAAATATACATCGTATATCCTATTATTAATATTATTATTATTATTATATATAGCTTACATAGCTTACATATCAGAATAACACAAAGGCTACAATTCATAAAGATATATCGTATATCCTATTAATATTATAAACGTGAAAGTTTGTGAGTATGTATCTTTGTTGCTATTTCACGCAAAAACTACTGAATGGATTTTGATAAAACTTCACAATTATATAGCTTACATATCAGAATAACACATAGGCTACAATTCATAAAGATATATCGTATATTATGCATTGTGTAACGATAAGTGTCAAGAAAGTCGGAAAAACAATTTCATCAAATTATCAGCGTGTTTGTGGTTAATAATAAGTTATAACGAATTTCTTATGTCAATTGTGTAGACTAATTAATTATAGTATTGACTACTGGATATAGTGCTTTTGCATATGGGTAAACCAATGTTATGCTTCGCTATCCGGTGGTATCGTATTCTGTATGTTCTTATGTAAAAATTTGAAGTATTTAATAATTTATTTTAAGAAAGTATTTCAGCTTTTAATTAAGAAAACTTCCATAAAATTAAAAGATATGTATATTTTAAATCAAAAACTACTAAATGGATTTTGATGAAACTTCACATAAATATAGCTTACATATCAGAATAACACATAGGCTACAATTCATAAAGATATATCGTATATCCTATTAATATTATAAACGTAAAAGTTTGTGAGTATGTATCTTTGTTGCTCTTTCACGCAAAAACTACCGAATGGATTTTGATGAAACTTCACAATAATATAGCTTACATATTAGAATAACACATAGGCTACAACTCATAAAGATATATCGTATTTGTTGCTCTTTCACGCAAAAACAACTGAATGGATTTTTATGAAACTTCACAATAATATAGCTTACATATCAGAATAAAACATAGGCTACAATTCATAAAGATATATCGTATATCCTATTAATATTATAAACATGAAAGTGTGTGAGTATTTATCTTTGTTGCTCTTTCTCGCAAAAATTATTGAACGGATTTTGATGAAACTTCACAATAATATAGCTTACATATCAGAATAACACATAAGCTACAATTCATTAAGATATATCGTGTATCCTATTAATATTATAAACGTGAAAGTTTGTGAGTATTTATTTTTGTTGCTCTTTCACGCAAAAACTACTAAATGGATTTTGATGAAACTTCACAATAATATAGCTTACATATCAGAATAACACATAGGCTAAAATTCATAAAGAAATATCGGATTTGTTGCTCTTTCACGCAAAAACTACTGAATGGATTTTGATGAAATTTCACAATTATATAGCTTACATATCAGGAAAACATCCTATCCTATTATAATATTATAAACCTGAAAGTTTGTGAGTATGTATTTTTTTGCTCTTTCACGCAAAAACTACTGAATGGATTTTGATGAAACTTTACAATAATATAGCTTACATATCAGAATAGCACATAGGCTACAATTCATAAAGATACATCGTATATCCTATTATTAATATTATTATTATTATTATATATAGCTTACATAGCTTACATATCAGAATAACACAAAGGCTACAATTCATAAAGATATATCGTATATCCTATTAATATTATAAACGTGAAAGTTTGTGAGTATGTATCTTTGTTGCTATTTCACGCAAAAACTACTGAATGGATTTTGATAAAACTTCACAATTATATAGCTTACATATCAGAATAACACATAGGCTACAATTCATTAAGATATATTGTATATTATGCATTGTGTAACGATAAGTGTCAAGAAAGTCGGAAAAAACAATTTCATCAAATTATCAGCGTGTTTGTGGTTAATAATAAGTTATAACGAATTTCTTATGTCAATTGTGTAGACTAATTAATTATAGTATTGACTACTGGATATAGTGCTTTTGCATATGGGTAAACCAATGTTATGCTTCGCTATCCGGTGGTATCGTATTCTGTATGTTCTTATGTAAAAATTTGAAGTATTTAATAATTTATTTTAAGAAAGTATTTCAGCTTTTAATTAAGAAAACTTCCATAAAATTAAAAGATATGTATATTTTAAATTAAAAACTACTAAATGGATTTTGATGAAATTTCACATAAATATAGCTTACATATCATAATAACACATAGGCTACAATTCATAAAGATATATCGTATATCCTATTAATATTATAAACGTGAAAGTTTGTGAGTATGTATCTTTGTTGCTCTTTCACGCAAAAACTACTAAATGGATTTTGATGAAACTTCACAATAATATAGCTTACATATCAGAATAACACATAGGCTACAATTCATAAAGATATATCGTATTTGTTGCTCTTTCACGCAAAAACTACTGAATGGATTTTGATGAAACTTCACAATAATATAGCTGACATATCAGAATAAAACATAGGCTACAATTCATAAAGATATATCGTGTATCCTATTAATATTATAAACATGAAAGTGTGTGAGTATTTATCTTTGTTGCTCTTTCTCGCAAAAATTACTGAACGGATTTTGATGAAACTTCACAATAATATAGCTTACATATCAGAATAACACATAAGCTACAATTCATTAAGATATATCGTGTATCCTATTAATATTATAAACGTGAAAGTTTGTGAGTATTTATTTTTGTTGCTCTTTCACGCAAAAACTACTAAATGGATTTTGATGAAACTTCACAATAATATAGCTTACATATCAGAATAACACATAGGCTAAAATTCATAAAGAAATATCGAATTTGTTGCTCTTTCACGCAAAAACTACTGAATGGATTTTGATGAAACTTCACAATAATATAGCTTACATATCAGAATAAAACATAGGCTACAATTCATAAAGATATATCGTATATCCTATTAATATTATAAACATGAAAGTGTGTGAGTATTTATCTTTGTTGCTCTTTCTCGCAAAAATTACTGAACGGATTTTGATGAAACTTCACAATAATATAGCTTACATATCAGAATAACACATAAGCTACAATTCATTAAGATATATCGTGTATCCTATTAATATTATAAACGTGAAAGTTTGTGAGTATTTATTTTTGTTGCTCTTTCACGCAAAAACTACTAAATGGATTTTGATGAAACTTCACAATTATATAGCTTACATATCAGGAAAACATCTTATCCTATTATAATATTATAAACGTGAAAGTTTGTGAGTATGTATTTTTTTGCTCTTTCACGCAAAAACTACTGAATGGATTTTGATGAAACTTCACAATAATATAGCTTACATATCAGAATAGCACATAGGCTACAATTCATAAAGATACATCGTATATCCTATTATTAATATTATTATTATTATTATATATAGCTTACATAGCTTGCATATGAGAATAACACAAAGGCTACAATTCATAAAGATATATCGTATATCCTATTAATATTATAAACGTGAAAGTTTGTGAGTATGTATCTTTGTTGCTATTTCACGCAAAAACTACTGAATGGATTTTGATGAAACCTCACAATAATATAGCTTACATATCAGGAAAACATCCTATCCTATTATAATATTATAAACGTGAAAGTTTGTGAGTATGTATTTTTTTGCTCTTTCACGCAAAAACTACTGAATGGATTTTGATGACATTTCACAATAATATAGCTTACATATCAGAATAGCACATAGGCTACAATTCATAAAGATACATCGTATACCCTATTATTAATATTATTATTATTATTATATATAGCTTACATAGCTTACATATCAGAATAACACAAAGGCTACAATTCATAAAGATATATCGTATATCCTATTAATATTATAAACGTGAAAGTTTGTGAGTATGTATCTTTGTTGCTCGTACACGCAAAAACTACTGAATGGATTTTGATGAAACTTCACATTAATATAGCTTACATATCAGAATAACACAAAGGCTAAAATTCATAAAGATATATCGTATTTGTTGCTCTTTCACACAAAAACTACTAAATGGATTTTGATGAAACCTCCAAATAATATAGCCTATATATCAGAATAACACATAGGTTACAATTCATAAAGATATATCGTATATCCTATTAATATTATAAACGTGAAAGTTTGTGAGTATGTATCTTTGTTGCTCTTTCACGCAAAAACTACTGAAGATCTACTGAAAACACAATAATATAGCCTACATATCACAATAGTACATAGGCTTCAATTTATAAAGATATATCGTATTTGGTGCTCTTTCACGCAAAAACTACTAAATGGATTTTGATGAAACTTCACAATAATATAGCTTACATATCAGAATAACACATAGGCTACAATTCATAAAGATATATCGTATTTGTTGCTCTTTCACGCAAAAAATATTGAATGGATTTTGATGAAACTTCACAATAATATAGCTTACATATTCAATTATAATATTATTAACGTGAAAGTTTGTGAGTATGTATCTTTGTTGCTCTTTCACGCAAAAACTTCTGAATGAATTTTGATGAAATTTCACAATATAATATAATATAGATTACATATCAGAATAACACATAGGCTACAATTCATAAAGATTTGTTGCTCTTTCACGCAAAAACTACTAAATGGATTTTGATGAAACCTCCAAATAATATAGCTTACATATCAGAATAACACATAGGCTACAGTTCATAAAGACATATCGTATATCCTATTAATATTATAAACGTGAAACTTTGTGAGTATTTATCTTTGTTGCTCTTTCACGCAAAAACTACTGAATGGATTTTGATGAAACTTCACAATAATATAGCTTACATATCAGAATAACACATAGGCTGCAATTCATAAAGATATATCGTATTTGTTGCTCTTTCACGCAAACACTACTTAATGGATTTTGATAAAACTTTACAATAATATAGCTTACGTATCACAATAACATCCTATCCTATTATAATATTAAAAACGTGAAAGTTTGTGAGTATGTATCTTTGTTGCTCTTTCACGCAAAAACTAAATAATGGATTTTGATGAAACTTCACAATAATATAGCTTACATATCAGAATAACACATAGGCTACAATTCATAAAGATATATCGTATATCCTATTATTATTATTATTATTATTATTAATATTATAAACGTGAAAGTTTGTGAGTATGTATCTTTGTTGCTCTTTCACGCAAAAACTACTTAATCGATTTTGATGAAACTTCACAATAATATAGCTTACATATAAGAATAACACTAAGGCTACAATTCATAAAGATATATCGTATTTGTTGCTCTTTCACGCAAAAACTACTAAATAGATTTTAATGACACTTCACAATAATATAGCTTACATATCGGAATAACACATAGGCTACAATTCATAAAGATATATCGTTTATCCTATTAATATTATAAACGTGAAAGTTTGTGAGTATGTATCTTTGTTGCTCTTTCACGCAAAAACTACTAAATCGATTTTGATGAAACTTCATAATAATATAGCTTACATATTAGAATAACACATAGGCTACAATTCATAAGGATATATCGTATTTGTTGCTCTTTCACGCAAAAAGTACTAAATAGATTTTAATGAAACTTCACAATAATATAGCTTACATATCAGAATAACACATAGGCTACAATTAATAAAGATATATCGTATATCCTATTAATATTATAAACGTGAAAGTTTGTGAGTATGT
The DNA here is from genome assembly GCA_963971375.1 of Platycheirus rosarum. Taxonomy (NCBI): domain Eukaryota; kingdom Metazoa; phylum Arthropoda; class Insecta; order Diptera; family Syrphidae; genus Platycheirus; species Platycheirus rosarum. The sequence continues at coordinate 119,292 of CAXARV010000140.1, forward strand.
ATCTTTGTTGCTCTTTCACGCAAAAACTACTAAATGGATTTTTATGAAACTTCAGAATAATATAGCTTACATATCAGAATAACACATAGGCTACAATTCATAAAGATATATCGTATATCCTATTAATATTATAAATGTGAAAGTTTGTGAGTATGTATCTTTGTTGCTCTTTCACGCAAGAACTACTAAATGGATTTTGATGAAACTTCAGAATAATATAGCTTATATATCAGAATAACACATAGGCTACAATTCATAAAGATATATCGTATTTGTTGCTCTTTCACGCAAAAACTACCGAATGGATTTTGATGAAACTTCACAATAATATAGCTTACATATCAGAATAACACATAGCCCACAATTCATAAAGATATATCGTATTTGTTGCTCTTTCACGCAAAAACTCCTAAATGGATTTTGATGAAACTTTACAATATTATAGCTTACATATCAGAATAACATCCTATACTATTATAATATTATTAACGTGAAAGTTTGTGAGTATGTATCTTTGTTGCTCTTTCACGCCAAAACTACTGAATGGATTTTGATGAAACTTCACAATAATATAGCTTACATATCAGAATAACACATAGGCTACAATTCATAAAGATATATCGTATATCCTATTATTATTATTATTATTATTAATATTATAAACGTGAAAGTTTGTGAGTATGTATTTTTGTTGCTCTTTCACGCAAAAACTACTGAATGGATTTTGATGAAACTTCACAATAACATAGCTTACATATCAGAATAACACATAAGCTACTATTCATAAAGATATATCGTATTTGTTGCTCTTTCACGCAAAAACTACTAAATGGATTTTGATGAAACTTCACAATAATATAGCTTACATATCAGAATAACATCCTATACTATTATAATATAATTAACGTGAAAGTTTGTGAGTATGTATCTTTGATGCTCTTTCACGCAAAAACTACTGAATGGATTTTGATGAAACTTCACAGTAATATAGCTTACATAATATCAGAATAACACTTAGGCTCCAATTCATAAAGATTTATCTTATTTGTTGCTCTTTCACGCAAAAACTACTGAATGGATTTTGATGAAACTTTACAATAATATAGCTTACATATCAGAATAACACATAAGCTACAATTCACAAAGATATATCGTTTTTGTTGCTCTTTCACGCAAAAACTACTAAATGGATTTTGATGAAACTTCACATAGATATAGCTGACATACCAGAATATCACATAGGCTATAATTCATAAAGATATATCGTATATCCTATTAATATTATAAACGTGAAAGTTTGTGAGTATGTATCTTTGTTGCTATTTCACGCAAAAACTACTGAATGGATTTTGATAAAACTTCACAATTGTATAGCTTACATATCAGAATAACACATAGGCTACAATTCATAAAGATATATCGTATATTATGCATTGTGTAACGATAAGTGTCAAGAAAGTCGGAAAAAACAATTTCATCAAATTATCAGCGTGTTTGTGGTTAATAATAAGTTATAACGAATTTCTTATGTCAATTGTGTAGACTAATTAATTATAGTATTGACTACTGGATATAGTGCTTTTGCATATGGGTAAACCAATGTTATGCTTCGCTATCCGGTGGTATCGTATTCTGTATGTTCTTATGTAAAAATTTGAAGTATTTAATAATTTATTTTAAGAAAGTATTTCAGCTTTTAATTAAGAAAACTTCCATAAAATTAAAAGATATGTATATTTTAAATCAAAAACTACTAAATGGATTTTGATGAAACTTCACATAAATATAGCTTACATATCAGAATAACACATAGGCTACAATTCATAAAGATATATCGTATATCCTATTAATATTATAAACGTGAAAGTTTGTGAGTATGTATCTTTGTTGCTCTTTCAAGCAAAAACTACTGAATGGTTTTTGATGAAACTTCACAATGATATAGCTTACATATCAGAATAACACATAAGCTACAATTCATTAAGATATATCGTGTATCCTATTAATATTATAAACGTGAATGTTTGTGAGTATATATTTTTGTTGCTCTTTCACGCAAAAGCTACTAAATGGATTTTCATGAAACTTCACAATAATATAGCTAACATATCAGAATAACACATAGGCTAAAATTCATAAAGATATATCGTATTTGTTGCTCTTTCACGCAAAAACTACTGAATGGATTTTGATGAAACTTCACACTAATATAGCTTACATATCAGAATAAAACATAGTTTACAATTCATAAAGATATATCGTATATCGTATTAAGTATTTATAAGAGTAAGTAAGTAAGAGTATTTATCTTTGTTGCTCTTTCTCGCAAAAATTACTGAACGGATTTTGATGAAACTTCACAATAATATAGCTTACATATCAGAATAACACATAAGCTACAATTCATTAAGATATATCGTGTATCCTATTAATATTATAAACGTGAATGTTTGTGAGTATTTATTTTTGTTGCTCTTTCACGCAAAAGCTACTAAATGGATTTTCATGAAACTTCACAATAATATAGCTAACATATCAGAATAACACATAGGCTAAAATTCATAAAGAAATATCGTATTTGTTGCTCTTTCACGCAAAAACTACTGAATGGATTTTGATGAAACTTCACAATTATATAGCTTACATATCAGGAAAACATCCTATCCTATTATAATATTATAAACGTGAAAGTTTGTGAGTATGTATTTTTTTGCTCTTTCACGCAAAAACTACTGAATGGATTTTGATGAAACTTCACAATAATATAGCTTACATATCAGAATAGCACATAGGCTACAATTCATAAATATACATCGTATATCCTATTATTAATATTATTATTATTATTATATATAGCTTACATAGCTTACATATCAGAATAACACAAAGGCTACAATTCATAAAGATATATCGTATATCCTATTATTATTATTATTATTATTATTAATATTATAAACGTGAAAGTTTGTGGGTATGTATCTTTGTTGCTCCTTCACGCAAAAACTACTTAATCGATTTTGATGAAACTTCACAATAATATAGCTTACATATCAGAATAACACAAAGGCTACAATTCATAAAGATATATCGTATATCCTATTATTATTATTATTATTATTATTAATATTATAAACGTGAAAGTTTGTGGGTATGTATCTTTGTTGCTCCTTCACGCAAAAACTACTTAATCGATTTTGATGAAACTTCACAATAATATAGCTTACATATAAGAATAACACATAAGCTACAATTCATTAAGATATATCGTGTATCCTATTAATATTATAAACGTGAAAGTTTGTGAGTATGTATCTTTGTTGCTATTTCACGCAAAAACTACTGAATGGATTTTGATAAAACTTCACAATTATATAGCTTACATATCAGAATAACACATAGGCTACAATTCATAAAGATATATCGTATATTATGCATTGTGTAACGATAAGTGTCAAGAAAGTCGGAAAAAACAATTTCATCAAATTATCAGCGTGTTTGTGGTTAATAATAAGTTATAACGAATTTCTTATGTCAATTGTGTAGACTAATTAATTATAGTATTGACTACTGGATATAGTGCTTTTGCATATGGGTAAACCAATGTTATGCTTCGCTATCCGGTGGTATCGTATTCTGTATGTTCTTATGTAAAAATTTGAAGTATTTAATAATTTATTTTAAGAAAGTATTTCAGCTTTTAATTAAGAAAACTTCCATAAAATTAAAAGATATGTATATTTTAAATCAAAAACTACTAAATGGATTTTGATGAAATTTCACATAAATATAGCTTACATATCAGAATAACACATAGGCTACAATTCATAAAGATATATCGTATATCCTATTAATATTTTAAACGTGAAAGTTTGTGAGTATGTATCTTTGTTGCTCTTTCACGCAAAAACTACTAAATGGATTTTGATGAAACTTCACAATAATATAGCTTACATATCAGAATAACACATAGGCTACAATTCATAAAGATATATCGTATTTGTTGCTCTTTCACGCAAAAACTACTGAATGGATTTTGATGAAACTTCACAATAATATATCTGACATATCAGAATAAAACATAGGCTACAATTCATAAAGATATATCGTATATCCTATTAATATTATAAACATGAAAGTGTGTGAGTATTTATCTTTGTTGCTCTTTCTCGCAAAAATTACTGAACGGATTTTGATGAAACTTCACAATAATATAGCTTACATATCAGAATAACACATAAGCTACAATTCATTAAGATATATCGTGTATCCTATTAATATTATAAACGTGAAAGTTTGTGAGTATTTATTTTTGTTGCTCTTTCACGCAAAAACTACTAAATGGATTTTGATGAAACTTCACAATAATATAGCTTACATATCAGAATAACACATAGGCTAAAATTCATAAAGAAATATCGTATTTGTTGCTCTTTCACGCAAAAACTACTGAATGGATTTTGATGAAACTTCACAATAATATAGCTTACATATCAGAATAAAACATAGGCTACAATTCATAAAGATATATCGTATATCCTATTAATATTATAAACATGAAAGTGTGTGAGTATTTATCTTTGTTGCTCTTTCTCGCAAAAATTACTGAACGGATTTTGATGAAACTTCACAATAATATAGCTTACATATCAGAATAACACATAAGCTACAATTCATTAAGATATATCGTGTATCCTATTAATATTATAAACGTGAAAGTTTGTGAGTATTTATTTTTGTTGCTCTTTCACGCAAAAACTACTAAATGGATTTTGATGAAACTTCACAATTATATAGCTTACATATCAGGAAAAAATCCTATCCTATTATAATATTTTAAACGTGAAAGTTTGTGAGTATGTATTTTTTTGCTCTTTCACGCAAAAACTACTGAATGGATTTTGATGAAACTTCACAATAATATAGCTTACATATCAGAATAGCACATAGGCTACAATTCATAAAGATACATCGTATATCCTATTATTAATATTATTATTATTATTATATATAGCTTACATAGCTTACATATGAGAATAACACAAAGGCTACAATTCATAAAGATATATCGTATATCCTATTAATATTATAAACGTGAAAGTTTGTGAGTATGTATCTTTGTTGCTATTTCACGCAAAAACTACTGAATGGATTTTGATGAAACCTCACAATAATATAGCTTACATATCAGGAAAACATCCTATCCTATTATAATATTATAAACGTGAAAGTTTGTGAGTATGTATTTTTTTGCTCTTTCACGCAAAAACTACTGAATGGATTTTGATGAAATTTCACAATAATATAGCTTACATATCAGAATAGCACATAGGCTACAATTCATAAAGATACATCGTATACCCTATTATTAATATTATTATTATTATTATATATAGCTTACATAGCTTACATATCAGAATAACACAAAGGCTACAATTCATAAAGATATATCGTATATCCTATTAATATTATAAACGTGAAAGTTTGTGAGTATGTATCTTTGTTGCTCGTACACGCAAAAACTACTGAATGGATTTTGATGAAACTTCACATTAATATAGCTTACATATCAGAATAACACAAAGGCTAAAATTCATAAAGATATATCGTATTTGTTGCTCTTTCACACAAAAACTACTAAATGGATTTTGATGAAACCTCCAAATAATATAGCCTATATATCAGAATAACACATAGGTTACAATTCATAAAGATATATCGTATATCCTATTAATATTATAAACGTGAAAGTTTGTGAGTATGTATCTTTGTTGCTCTTTCACGCAAAAACTACTGAAGATCTACTGAAAACACAATAATATAGCCTACATATCACAATAGTACATAGGCTTCAATTTATAAAGATATATCGTATTTGGTGCTCTTTCACGCAAAAACTACTAAATGGATTTTGATGAAACTTCACAATAATATAGCTTACATATCAGAATAACACATAGGCTACAATTCATAAAGATATATCGTATTTGTTGCTCTTTCACGCAAAAACTATTGAATGGATTTTGAAGAAACTTCACAATAATATAGCTTACATATTCAATTATAATATTATTAACGTGAAAGTTTGTGAGTATGTATCTTTGTTGCTCTTTCACGCAAAAACTTCTGAATGAATTTTGATGAAATTTCACAATATAATATAATATAGATTACATATCAGAATAACACATAGGCTACAATTCATAAAGATTTGTTGCTCTTTCACGCAAAAACTACTAAATGGATTTTGATGAAACCTCCAAATAATATAGCTTACATATCAGAATAACACATAGGCTACAGTTCATAAAGACATATCGTATATCCTATTAATATTATAAACGTGAAACTTTGTGAGTATTTATCTTTGTTGCTCTTTCACGCAAAAACTACTGAATGGATTTTGATGAAACTTCACAATAATATAGCTTACATATCAGAATAACACATAGGCTGCAATTCATAAAGATATATCGTATTTGTTGCTCTTTCACGCAAACACTACTTAATGGATTTTGATAAAACTTTACAATAATATAGCTTACGTATCACAATAACATCCTATCCTATTATAATATTAAAAACGTGAAAGTTTGTGAGTATGTATCTTTGTTGCTCTTTCACGCAAAAACTAAATAATGGATTTTGATGAAACTTCACAATAATATAGCTTACATATCAGAATAACACATAGGCTACAATTCATAAAGATATATCGTATATCCTATTATTATTATTATTATTATTATTAATATTATAAACGTGAAAGTTTGTGAGTATGTATCTTTGTTGCTCTTTCACGCAAAAACTACTTAATCGGTTTTGATGAAACTTCACAATAATATAGCTTACATATAAGAATAACACTAAGGCTACAATTCATAAAGATATATCGTATTTGTTGCTCTTTCACGCAAAAACTACTAAATAGATTTTAATGACACTTCACAATAATATAGCTTACATATCGGAATAACACATAGGCTACAATTCATAAAGATATATCGTTTATCCTATTAATATTATAAACGTGAAAGTTTGTGAGTATGTATCTTTGTTGCTCTTTCACGCAAAAACTACTAAATCGATTTTGATGAAAATTCACAATAATATAGCTTACATATTAGAATAACACATAGGCTACAATTCATAAAGATATATCGTATTTGTTGCTCTTTCACGCAAAAAGTTCTAAATAGATTTTAATGAAACTTCACAATAATATAGCTTACATATCAGAATAACACATAGGCTACAATTAATAAAGATATTTCGTATATCCTATTAATATTATAAACGTGAAAGTTTGTGAGTATTTATCTTTGTTGCTCTTTCAAGCAAAAATTACTGAATGGATTTTGATGAAACTTCACAATAATATAGCTTACATATCAGAATAACAGAAAGGCTACAATTCATAAAGATATATCGTATATTATCCAATGTGTAACGATAAGTGTCAAGAAAATCGGTAAAAACAATTTCATCAAATTATCAGCGTGTTTGTGCTTAATAATAAGTTATAAGGAATTTCTTATGTCAATTGTGTACACTAATTAATTATGGTATTGACTACTGGAGATAGTGATTTTGCATATGGGTAAACCGATGTTATGCTTCGCTACCAGGTCGTATCGTATACTGTATATTCTTATGTAAAAATTTTTATTATTTAATAATTTCTTTTAAGAAAGTATTGCAGCTTTTAATTAAGAAAACTTCCATAAAATTAAAAGATATTTATATTTTAAAGCGATTTGCATCAATTTTCTATTAAATTAATAAGATTTTATTCTTAAAAAACTTATTTAAGCTGCACGTATTTACACGTATTTTTTACGATGGTCAAAGTCTTATATGGGTATCACTGTAATTTTGCAATAAAGGAAAGGGTTGGAGCTGACAGAAAAGTAACGCGTTACGCTAAGTGATACTGTGTTTTTTTCAACCAAAATCAATCGCAAACGTATTCTGAGCACCAGGCGATCATCAGATGTATGTATTTTTGTATGTATGTCAAGTAACGTACCGCCCAAGGGATTAGTAGTAACGCGCGCCGGGTACCACTAGTTAATAATATAAACATGAAAGTTTGTGAGTATGTATCTTTGTTGCTCTTTCACGTAAAAATTACTGAATGGATTTTGATGGAACTTCACAATAATATAGCTTACATATCAGAATAACACATAGGCAACAATACATAAATTTATATCGTATTTTTTGCTCTTTCACACAAAAACTACTAAATGGATCTTGATGAAACTTAAGAATAATATAGCTTACATATCAGAATAACACATAGGCTACAATTCATAAAGATATATCGTTTATCCTATTAATATTATAAACGTGAAAGTTTGTGAGTATGTATCTTTGTTGCTCTTTCACGCAACAACTACTTAATGGATTTTGATGAAACTTCGCAATAATATAGCTTACATATCAGAATAACACTTAGGCTACAATTCATAAAGATATATCGTATTTGTTGCTCTTTCATGCAAAAAGTACTAAATAGATTTTAATGAAACTTCACAATAATATAGCTTACATATCGGAATAACACATAGGCTACAATTCATAAAGATATATCGTATATCCTATTAATATTATAAATGTGAAAGTTTGTGAGTATTTATCTTTGTTGCTCTTTCAAGCAAAAATTACTGAATGGATTTTGATGAAACTTCACAATAATATAGCTTACATATCAGAATAACACATAGGCTACAATTCGTAAAGATATATCGTATATTATCCGATGTGTAACGATAAGTGTCAAGAAAGTCGGTAAAAACAATTTCATCAAATTATCAGCGTGTTTGTGCTTAATAATAAGTTATAAGGAATTTCTTATGTCAATTGTGTAGACTAATTAATTATACTATTGACTACTGGAGATAGTGATTTTGCACATGGGTAAACCGATGTTATGCTTCGCTACCAGGTGGTATCGTATTCTGTATATTCTTATGTAAAAATTTTAAGTATTTAATAATTTCTTTTAAGAAAGTATTGCAGATTTTAATTAAGAAAACTTCCATAAAATTAAAATATATTTATATTTTAAAGCGATTTGCATCAATTTTCTATTAAATTAATAAAATTTTATTCTTAAGAACTTATTTTAGCTGCACGTATTTACACGTATTTTTTACGGTGGTCAAAGTCTTATATGGGTATCACTGTAATTTTGCAATAAAGGAAAGGGTTGGAGCTTACAGAAAAGTAACGCGTTACTCTAACCGCGATACTGTGTTTTTTTCAACCAAAATCAATCGCAAACGTATTTTGAGCACCAGGCGATCATCAGATGTATGTATTTTTGTATGTATGTCAAGTAACGTACCGCCCAAGGGATTAGTAGTAACGCCCGCCGGGTACCACTAGTTAATATTATAAACATGAAAGTTTGTGAGTATGTATCTTTGTTGCTCTTTCACGTAAAAATTACTGAATGGATTTTGATGGAACTTCACAATAATATAGCTTACATATCAGAATAACACATAGGCAACAATACATAAAGATATATCGTTTTTTTTGCTCTTTCACGCAAAAACTACTAAATGGATTTCGTTGAAAATTCACAATTATATAGCTTACATATCAGAATAACACATAGGCTACAATTCATAAAGATATATCGTATATCCTATTAATATTATAAACGTGAAAGTTTTGTGAGTATGTATCTTTGTTGCTCTTTCACGCAACAACTACTTGAAGGATTTTAATGAAACTTCACAATAATATAGCTTACATATCGGAATAACACATAGGCTACAATTCATAAAGATATATCGTATATCCTATTAATATTATAAACGTGAAAGTTTGTGAGTATTTATCATTGTTGCTCTTATACGCAAAAACTACAGAATGGATTTTGATGAAACTTCACAATAATATAACTTACATATCAGAATAACACATAGGCTACAATTCATAAATATATATCGTATATTATCCAATGTGTAAAGATAAGTGTCAAGAAAGTCGGTAAAAACAATTTCATCAAATTATCAGCGTGTTTGTGCTTAATAATAAGTTATAAGGAATATCTTATGCCAATTGTGTAGACTAATTAATTATAGTATTGACTACTGGAGATAGTGATTTTGCATATTTTCACGATGTTATGCTTCGCTACCAGGTGGTATCGTATTCTGTGTATTCTTATGTAAAAAATTGAAGTATTTAATAATTTCTTTTAAGAAAGTATTGTAGCTTTTAATTAAGAAAACTTCCATAAAATTAAAAGATATTTATATTCTAAAGCGATTTGCATCAATTTTCTATTAAATTAATAAAATTTTATTCTTAAAAACTTATTTTAGCTGCACGTATTTACACGTATTTTTTGCGGTGGTCAAAGTCTTATATGGGTATCACTGTAATTTTGCAATAAAGGAAAGGGTTGGAGCTGACAGAAAAGTAACGCGTTACGCTAACCGGGATACTGTGTTTTTTTCAACCAAAATCAATCGCAAACGTATTCTGAGCACCAGGCGATCATCAAATGTATGCATTTTTTTATGTATTGCAAATAACGTACCGCTCAAGGGATTTTTATGAAATTTACGGGGTAAATATAGTTTTGTCCAGGGATTGTTCTGTGAGTGTTTGGTTCCGCTGGCATTATTTTCCCATTTCACATTAAAATATGTTTTTCTAGGGCGTAGTAACGCGCGCCGGTTATCACTAGTTAATATTATAAACGTGAAAGTTTGTGAGTGTGTATCTTTGTTGCTCTTTCACGCAAAAACTACTAAATGGATTTTGATGAAACATCACAATAAGATAGCTTACATATCAGAATAACACATAGGCTTCAATTCATAAAGATATATCGTATTTGTTGCTCTTTCACGCAAAAACTACTAAATGGATTTTGATGAAACTTCACAATAATATAGCTTACATATCACAATTACACATAGGCTACAATTTATAAAGATATATCGTATATCCTATTAATATTATAAACGTGAAAGTTTGTGAGTATGTATCTTTGTTGCTCTTTCACGCAAAAACTACTAAATGGATTTTGATGAAACTTCACAATAATATAGCTTACATATCAGAATAACACCCTATCCTATTAAAATATTAAAAACGTGAAAGTTTGTGAGTATGTATCTTTGTTGAATGGATTTTGATGAAACTTCACAATAATATAGCTTACATATCAGAATAACACATAGGCTAAAATTCATTAAGATCTATCGCATATCCTATTAATATTATAAACGTGAAAGTTTGTGAGTATTTATCATTGTTGCTCTTATACGCAAAAACTACTAAATGGATTTCAATGAAACTTCACAATAATATAGCTTACATATCAGAATAACACATAGGCTACAATTCATTAAGATATATCGTATATTATCCAATGTATAACGATAGGTGTCAAGAAAGTCGGAAAAAACAATTTCATCAAATTATCAGCGCGATTTGTTTGTGGTTAATAATAAGTTATAAAAAATTTTTTATGTCAGTTGTGTAGACTAATTAATAATAGTATTGACTACTGGAGATAGTGATTTTGCATATGGGTAAACCGATGTTATGCTAAACTACCAGGTGGTATCGGATTCTGTATATTCTTATGTAAAAATTTTAAGTATTTAATAATTTCTTTTAAGAAAGTATTTCAGCTTTTAATTAAGAAAACTTCCATAAAATTAAAAGATATGTAAATTTTAAATCAAAAACTACTAAATGGATTTTGATGAAACTTCACATTAATATAGCTTACATATCAGAATAACACATAGGCTACAATTCATAAAGATATATCGTATTTGTTGCTCTTTCACGCAAAAACTACTGAATGGATTTTGATGAAACTTCACAATAATATAGCTTACATATCAGAATAACACATAGGCAACAATACATAAAGATATATCGTATTTGTTGCTCTTTATCCTATTCTTTATCCTATTATTAATATCATTATTATAATTATATATAGCTTACATAGCTTACATATCAGAATAACACATAGGCTACAATTCATAAAGATATATCGTATTTGTTGCTCTTTCACGCAAAAACTACTTAATGGATTTTGATGAAACTTTACATTAATATAGCTTACATATCAGAATAACACATAGGCTACAATTTATAAAGATATATCGTATATCCTATTAATATTATAAACGTGAAACTTTGTGAGTATGTATCTTTGTTGCTCGTACACGCAAAAACTACTGAATGGATTTTGATGAAACTTCACAATAATATAGCTTACATATCCGAATAACACATATTCTACAATTCATAAAGATATATCGTATGTGTTGCTCTTTCACGCAAAAACTATTGAATGGATTTTGAAGAAACTTCACAATAATATAGCTTACATATTCAATTATAATTATTATATATAATATTATTCTTAAGAACTTATTTTAGCTGCACGTATTTACACGTATTTTTTACGGTGGTCAAAGTCTTATATGGGTATCACTGTAATTTTGCAATAAAGGAAAGGGTTGGAGCTTACAGAAAAGTAACGCTTTACTCTAACCGCGATACTGTGTTTTTTTCAACCAAAATCAATCGCAAACGTATTTTGAGCACCAGGCGATCATCAGATGTATGTATTTTTGTATGTATGTCAAGTAACGTACCGCCCAAGGGATTAGTAGTAACGCTCGCCGGGTACCACTAGTTAATATTATAAACATGAAAGTTTGTGAGTATGTATCTTTGTTGCTCTTTCACGTAAAAATTACTGAATGGATTTTGATGGAACTTCACAATAATATAGCTTACATATCAGAATAACACATAGGCAACAATACATAAAGATATATCGTTTTTTTTGCTCTTTCACGCAAAAACTACTAAATGGATTTCGATGAAAATTCACAATAATATAGCTTACATATCAGAATAACACATAGGCTACAATTCATAAAGATATATCGTATATCCTATTAATATTATAAACGTGAAAGTTTTGTGAGTATGTATCTTTGTTGCTCTTTCACGCAACAACTACTTGAAGGATTTTAATGAAACTTCACAATAATATAGCTTACATATCGGAATAACACATAGGCTACAATTCATAAAGATATATCGTATATCCTATTAATATTATAAACGTGAAAGTTTGTGAGTATTTATCATTGTTGCTCTTATACGCAAAAACTACAGAATGGATTTTGATGAAACTTCACAATAATATAACTTACATATCAGAATAACACATAGGCTACAATTCATAAATATATATCGTATATTATCCAATGTGTAAAGATAAGTGTCAAGAAAGTCGGTAAAAACAATTTCATCAAATTATCAGCGTGTTTGTGCTTAATAATAAGTTATAAGGAATTTCTTATGTCAATTGTGTACACTAATTAATTATGGTATTGACTACTGGAGATAGTGATTTTGCATATGGGTAAACCGATGTTATGCTTCGCTACCAGGTCGTATCGTATACTGTATATTCTTATGTAAAAATTTTAATTATTTAATAATTTCTTTTAAGAAAGTATTGCAGCTTTTAATTAAGAAAACTTCCATAAAATTAAAAGATATTTATATTTTAAAGCGATTTGCATCAATTTTCTATTAAATTAATAAGATTTTATTCTTAAAAAACTTATTTAAGCTGCACGTATTTACACGTATTTTTTACGATGGTCAAAGTCTTATATGGCTATCACTATAATTTTGCAATAAAGGAAAGGGTTAGAGCTGACAGAAAAGTAACGCGTTACGCTAACCGCGATACTGTGTTTTTTTTCAACCAAAATCTATCGCAAACGTATTCTGAGCACCAGGCGATCATCAGATGTATGTATTTTTGTATGTATGTCAAGTAACGTACCGCCCAAGGGATTAGTAGTAACGCCCGCCGGGTACCACTAGTTAATATTATAAACATGAAAGTTTGTGAGTATGTATCTTTGTTGCTCTTTCACGTAAAAATTACTGAATGGATTTTGATGGAACTTCACAATAATATAGCTTACATATCAGAATAACACATAGGCAACAATACATAAAGATATATCGTTTTTTTTGCTCTTTCACGCAAAAACTACTAAATGGATTTCGATGAAAATTCACAATAATATAGCTTACATATCAGAATAACACATAGGCTACAATTCAAAAAGATATATCGTATATCCTATTAATATTATAAACGTGAAAGTTTTGTGAGTATATATCTTTGTTGCTCTTTCACGCAACAACTACTTGAAGGATTTTAATGAAACTTCACAATAATATAGCTTACATATCGGAATAACACATAGGCTAAAATTCATAAAGATATATCTTATATCCTATTAATATTATAAACGTGAAAGTTTGTGAGTATTTATCATTGTTGCTCTTATACGCAAAAACTACAGAATGGATTTTGATGAAACTTCACAATAATATAACTTACATATCAGAATAACACATAGGCTACAATTCATAAATATATATCGTATATTATCCAATGTGTAAAGATAAGTGTCAAGAAAGTCGGTAAAAACAATTTCATCTAATTATCAGCGTGTTTGTGCTTAATAATAAGTTATTAGGAATTTCTTATGCCAATTGTGTAGACTAATTAATTATAGTATTGACTACTGGAGATAGTGATTTTGCATATGGGTAAACCGATGTTATGCTTCGCTACCAGGTGGTATCGTATTCTGTGTATTCTTATGTAAAAAATTGAAGTATTTAATAATTTCTTTTAAGAAAGTATTGTAGCTTTTAATTAAGAAAACTTCCATAAAATTAAAAGATATTTATATTCTAAAGCGATTTGCATCAATTTTCTATTAAATTAATAAAATTTTATTCTTAAAAACTTATTTTAGCTGCACGTATTTACACGTATTTTTTGCGGTGGTCAAAGTCTTATATGGGTATCACTGTAATTTTGAAATAAAGGAAAGGGTTGGAGCTGACAGAAAAGTTACGCGTTACGCTAACCGGGATACTGTGTTTTTTTCAACCAAAATCAATCGCAAACGTATTCTGAGCACCAGGCGATCATCAAATGTATGCATTTTTTTATGTATTGCAAATAACGTACCGCTCAAGGGATTTTTATGAAATTTACGGGGTAAATATAGTTTTGTCCAGGAATTGTTCTGTGAGTGTTTGGTTCCGCTGGCATTATTTTCCCATTTCACATTAAAATATGTTTTTCTAGGGCATAGTAACGCGCGCCGGTTATCACTAGTTAATATTATAAACGTGAAAGTTTGTGAGTGTGTATCTTTGTTGCTCTTTCACGCAAAAACTACTAAATGGATTTTGATGAAACATCACAATAAGATAGCTTACATATCAGAATAACACATAGGCTTCAATTCATAAAGATATATCGTATTTGTTGCTCTTTCACGCAAAAACTACTAAATGGATTTTGATGAAACTTCACAATAATATAGCTTACATATCACAATTACACATAGGCTACAATTTATAAAGATATATCGTATATCCTATTAATATTATAAACGTGAAAGTTTGTGAGTATGTATCTTTGTTGCTCTTTCACGCAAAAACTACTAAATGGATTTTGATGAAACTTCACAATAATATAGCTTACATATCAGAATAACACCCTATCCTATTAAAATATTAAAAACGTGAAAGTTTGTGAGTATGTATCTTTGTTGAATGGATTTTGATGAAACTTCACAATAATATAGCTTACATATCAGAATAACACATAGGCTAAAATTCATTAAGATCTATCGTATATCCTATTAATATTATAAACGTGAAAGTTTGTGAGTATTTATCATTGTTGCTCTTATACGCAAAAACTAATAAATGGATTTCAATGAAACTTCACAATAATATAGCTTACATATCAGAATAACACATAGGCTACAATTCATTAAGATATATCGTATATTATCCAATGTATAACGATAGGTGTCAAGAAAGTCGGAAAAAACAATTTCATCAAATTATCAGCGCGATTTGTTTGTGGTTAATAATAAGTTATAAAGAATTTTTTATGTCAGTTGTGTAGAATAATTAATAATAGTATTGACTACTGGAGATAGTGATTTTGCATATGGGTAAACCGATGTTATGCTAAGCTACCAGGTGGTTTCGGATTCTGTATATTCTTATGTAAAAATTTTAAGTATTTAATAATTTCTTTTAAGAAAGTATTGCAGCTTTTAATTAAGAAAACTTCCATAAAATTAAAAGATATGTAAATTTTAAATCAAAAACTACTAAATGGATTTTGATGAAACTTCACATTAATATAGCTTACATATCAGAATAACACATAGGCTACAATTCATAAAGATATATCGTATTTGTTGCTCTTTCACGCAAAAACTACTGAATGGATTTTGATGAAACTTCACAATAATATAGCTTACATATCAGAATAACACATAGGCAACAATACATAAAGATATATCGTATTTGTTGCTCTTTATCCTATTCTTTATCCTATTATTAATATCATTATTATAATTATATATAGCTTACATAGCTTACATATCAGAATAACACATAGGCTACAATTCATAAAGATATATCGTATTTGTTGCTCTTTCACGCAAAAACTTCTTAATGGATTTTGATGAAACTTTACATTAATATAGCTTACATATCAGAATAACACATAGGCTACAATTTATAAAGATATATCGTATATCCTATTAATATTATAAACGTGAAACTTTGTGAGTATGTATCTTTGTTGCTCGTACACGCAAAAACTACTGAATGGATTTTGATGAAACTTCACAATAATATAGCTTACATATCAGAATAACACATAGGCTACAATTCATAAAGATATATCGTATTTGTTGCTCTTTCACGCAAAAACTATTGAATGGATTTTGAAGAAACTTCACAATAATATAGCTTACATATTCAATTATAATATTATTAACGTGAAAGTTTGTGAGTATGTATCTTTGTTGCTCTTTCACGCAAAAACTTCTGAATGAATTTTGATGAAATTTCACAATATAATATATAGATTACATATCAGAATAACACATTTGCTACAATTCATAAAGATTTGTTGCTCTTTCACGCAAAAACTACTAAATGGATTTTGATGAAACCTCCAAATAATATAGCTTACATATCAGAATAACACATAGGCTACAGTTCATAAAGACATATCGTATATCCTATTAATATTATAAACGTGAAACTTTGTGAGTATTTATCTTTGTTGCTCTTTCACGCAAAAACTACTGAATGGATTTTGATGAAACTTCACAATAATATAGCTTACATATCAGAATAACACATAGGCTGCAATTCATAAAGATATATCGTATTTGTTGCTCTTTCACGCAAACACTACTTAATGGATTTTGATAAAACTTTACAATAATATAGCTTACGTATCACAATAACATCTTATCCTATTATAATATTAAAAACGTGAAAGTTTGTGAGTATGTATCTTTGTTGCTCTTTCACGCAAAAACTAAATAATGGATTTTGATGAAACTTCACAATAATATAGCTTACATATCAGAATAACACATAGGCTACAATTCATAAAGATATATCGTATATCCTATTATTATTATTATTATTATTATTAATATTATAAACGTGAAAGTTTGTGAGTATGTATCTTTGTTGCTCTTTCACGCAAAAACTACTTAATCGATTTTGATGAAACTTCACAATAATATAGCTTACATATAAGAATAACACTAAGGCTACAATTCATAAAGATATATCGTATTTGTTGCTCTTTCACGCAAAAACTACTAAATAGATTTTAATGACACTTCACAATAATATAGCTTACATATCGGAATAACACATAGGCTACAATTCATAAAGATATATCGTTTATCCTATTAATATTATAAACGTGAAAGTTTGTGAGTATGTATCTTTGTTGCTCTTTCACGCAAAAACTACTAAATCGATTTTGATGAAACTTCACAATAATATAGCTTAAATATTAGAATAACACATAGGCTACAATTCATAAAGATATATCGTATTTGTTGCTCTTTCACGCAAAAAGTACTAAATAGATTTTAATGACACTTCACAATATTATAGCTTACATATCAGAATAACACATAGGCTACAATTAATAAAGATATATCGTATATCCTATTAATATTATAAACGTGAAAGTTTGTGAGTATTTATCTTTGTTGCTCTTTCAAGCAAAAATTACTGAATGGATTTTGATGAAACTTCACAATAATATAGCTTACATATCAGAATAACAGAAAGGCTACAATTCATAAAGATATATCGTATATTATCCAATGTGTAACGATAAGTGTCAAGAAAATCGGTAAAAACAATTTCATCAAATTATCAGCGTGTTTGTGCTTAATAATAAGTTATAAGGAATTTCTTATGACAATTGTGTACACTAATTAATTATGGTATTGACTACTGGAGATAGTGATTTTGCATATTTGTAAACCGATGTTATGCTTCGCTACTAGGTCGTATCGTATACTGTATATTCTTATGTAAAAATTTTAATTATTTAATAATTTCTTTTAAGAAAGTATTGCAGCTTTTAATTAAGAAAACTTCCATAAAATTAAAAGATATTTATATTTTAAAGCGATTTGCATCAATTTTCTATTCAATTCATAAAGATATATCGTATTTGTTGCTCTTTCACGCAAAAACTACTAAATGGATTTTGATGAAACTTCACAATAATATAGCTTACATATCACAATTACACATAGGCTACAATTTATAAAGATATATCGTATATCCTATTAATATTATAAACGTGAAAGTTTGTGAGTATGTATCTTTGTTGCTCTTTCACGCAAAAACTACTAAATGGATTTTGATGAAACTTCACAATAATATAGCTTACATATCAGAATAACACCCTATCCTATTAAGATATTAAAAACGTGAAAGTTTGTGAGTATGTATCTTTGTTGAATGGATTTTGATGAAACTTCACAATAATATAGCTTACATATCAGAATAACACATAGGCTAAAATTCATTAAGATCTATCGTATATCCTATTAATATTATAAACGTGAAAGTTTGTGAGTATTTATCATTGTTGCTCTTATACGCAAAAACTACTAAATGGATTTCAATGAAACTTCACAATAATATAGCTTACATATCAGAATAACACATAGGCTACAATTCATTAAGATATATCGTATATTATCCAATGTATAACGATAGGTGTCAAGAAAGTCGGAAAAAACAATTTCATCAAATTATCAGCGCGATTTGTTTGTGGTTAATAATAAGTTATAAAGAATTTTTTATGTCAGTTGTGTAGACTAATTTATAATAGTATTGACTACTGGAGATAGTGATTTTGCATATGGGTAAACCGATGTTATGCTAAGCTACCAGGTGGTATCGGATTCTGTATATTCTTATGTAAAAATTTTAAGTATTTAATAATTTCTTTTAAGAAAGTATTGCAGCTTTTAATTAAGAAAACTTCCATAAAATTAAAAGATATGTAAATTTTAAATCAAAAACTACTAAATGGATTTTGATGAAACTTCACATTAATATAGCTTACATATCAGAATAACACATAGGCTACAACTCATAAAGATATATCGTATTTGTTGCTCTTTCACGCAAAAACTACTGAATGGATTTTGATGAAACTTCACAATAATATAGCTTACATATCAGAATAACACATAGGCAACAATACATAAGGAGATATCGTATTTGTTGCTCTTTATCCTATTCTTTATCCTATTATTAATATCATTATTATAATTATATATAGCTTACATAGCTTACATATCAGAATAACACATAGGCTACAATTCATAAAGATATATCGTATTTGTTGCTCTTTCACGCAAAAACTACTTAATGGATTTTGATGAAACTTTACATTAATATAGCTTACATATCAGAATAACACATAGGCTACAATTTATAAAGATATATCGTATATCCTATTAATATTATAAACGTGAAACTTTGTGAGTATGTATCTTTGTTGCTCGTACACGCAAAAACTACTGAATGGATTTTGATGAAACTTCACAATAATATAGCTTACATATCAGAATAACACATAGGCTACAATTCATAAAGATATATCGTATTTGTTGCTCTTTCACGCAAAAACTATTGAATGGATTTTGAAGAAACTTCACAATAATATAGCTTACATATTCAATTATAATATTATTAACGTGAAAGTTTGTGAGTATGTATCTTTGTTGCTCTTTCACGCAAAAACTTCTGAATGAATTTTGATGAAATTTCACAATATAATATAATATAGATTACATATCAGAATAACACATAGGCTACAATTCATAAAGATTTGTTGTTCTTTCACGCAAAAACTACTAAATGGATTTTGATGAAACCTCCAAATAATATAGCTTACATATCAGAATAACACATAGGCTACAGTTCATAAAGACATATCGTATATCCTATTAATATTATAAACGTGAAACTTTGTGAGTATTTATTTTTGTTGCTCTTTCACGCAAAAACTACTGAATGGATTTTGATGAAACTTCACAATAATATAGCTTACATATCAGAATAACACATAGGCTGCAATTCATAAAGATATATCGTATTTGTTGCTCTTTCACGCAAACACTACTTAATGGATTTTGATAAAACTTTACAATAATATAGCTTACGTATCACAATAACATCCTATCCTATTATAATATTAAAAACGTGAAAGTTTGTGAGTATGTATCTTTGTTGCTCTTTCACGCAAAAACTAAATAATGGATTTTGATGAAACTTCACAATAATATAGCTTACATATCAGAATAACACATAGGCTACAATTCATAAAGATATATCGTATATCCTATTATTATTATTATTATTATTATTAATATTATAAACGTGAAAGTTTGTGGGTATGTATCTTTGTTGCTCCTTCACGCAAAAACTACTTAATCGATTTTGATGAAACTTCACAATAATATAGCTTACATATAAGAATAACACTAAGGCTACAATTCATAAAGATATATCGTATTTGTTGCTCTTTCACGCAAAAACTACTAAATAGATTTTAATGACACTTCACAATAATATAGCTTACATATCGGAATAACACATAGGCTACAATTCATAAAGATATATCGTTTATCCTATTAATATTATAAACGTGAAAGTTTGTGAGTATGTATCTTTGTTGCTCTTTCACGCAAAAACTACTAAATCGATTTTGATGAAACTTCACAATAATATAGCTTACATATTAGAATAACACATAGGCTACAATTCATAAAGATATATCGTATTTGTTGCTCTTTCACGCAAAAAGTACTAAATAGATTTTAATGAAACTTCACAATAATATAGCTTACATATCAGAATAACACATAGGCTACAATTAATAAAGATATATCGTATATTATCCAATGTGTAACGATAAGTGTCAAGAAAATCGGTAAAAACAATTTCATCAAATTATCAGCGTGTTTGTGCTTAATAATAAGTTATAAGGAATTTCTTATGTCAATTGTGTACACTAATTAATTATGGTATTGACTACTGGAGATAGTGATTTTGCATATGGGTAAACCAATGTTATGCTTCGCTACCAGGTCGTATCGTATACTGTATATTCTTATGTAAAAATTTTAATTATTTAATAATTTCTTTTAAGAAAGTATTGCAGCTTTTAATTAAGAAAACTTCCATAAAATTAAAAGATATTTATATTTTAAAGCGATTTGCATCAATTTTCTATTAAATTAATAAGATTTTATTCTAAAAAAACTTATTTAAGCTGCACGTATTTACACGTATTTTTTACGATGGTCAAAGTCTTATATGGCTATCACTATAATTTTGCAATAAAGGAAAGGGTTAGAGCTGACAGAAAAGAAACGCGTTACGCTAACCGCGATACTGTGTTTTTTTCAACCAAAATCTATCGCAAACGTATTCTGAGCACCAGGCGATCATCAGATGTATGTATTTTTGTATGTATGTCAAGGAACGTACCGCCCAAGGGATTTTTATGAAATTTACGGGGTAAATATAGTTTTGTCCAGGGATTGTTCTGTGAGTGTTTGGTTCCGCTGGCATTATTTTCCCATTTCACATTAAAATATGTTTTTCTAGGGCGTAGTAACGCGCGCCGGTTATCACAAGTTAATATTATAAACGTGAAAGTTTGTGAGTGTGTATCTTTGTTGCTCTTTTACGCAAAAACTACTAAATGGATTTTGATGAAACTTCACAATAATATAGCTTACATATCAGAATAACATCCTATCCTATTAAAATATTAAAAAAGTGAACGTTTGTGAGTATGTATCTTTGTTGAATGGATTTTGATGAAACTTCACAATAATATAGCTTACATATCAGAATAACACATAGGCTAAAATTCATAAAGATATATCGTATTTGTTGCTCTTTCACGCAAACACTACTTAATGGATTTTGATAAAACTTTACAATAATATAGCTTACGTATCACAATAACATCCTATCCTATTATAATATTAAAAACGTGAAAATTTCTGAGTATGTATCTTTGTTGCTCTTTCACGCAAAAACTAAATAATGGATTTTGATGAAACTTCACAATAATATAGCTTACATATCAGAATAACACATAGGCTACAATTCATAAAGATATATCGTATATCCTATTATTATTATTATTATTATTATTATTATTAATATTATAAACGTGAAAGTTTGTGAGTATTTATCTTTGTTGCTCTTTCACGCAAAAACTACTTAATCGATTTTGATGAAACTTCACAATAATATAGCTTACATATAAGAATAACACTAAGGCTACAATTCATAAAGATATATCGTATTTGTTGCTCTTTCACGCAAAAACTACTAAATAGATTTTAATGACAATTCACAATAATATAGCTTACATATCGGAATAACACATAGGCTACAATTCATAAAGATATATCGTTTATCCTATTAATATTATAAACGTGAAAGTTTGTGAGTATGTATCTTTGTTGCTCTTTCACGCAAAAACTACTAAATCGATTTTGATGAAACTTCACAATAATATAGCTTACATATTAGAATAACACATAGGCTACAATTCATAAAGATATATCGTATTTGTTGCTCTTTCACGCAAAAAGTACTAAATAGATTTTAATGAAACTTCACAATAATATAGCTTACATATCAGAATAACACATAGGCTACAATTAATAAAGATATATCGTATATCCTATTAATATTATAAACGTGAAAGTTTGTGAGTATTTATCTTTGTTGCTCTTTCAAGCAAAAATTACTGAATGGATTTTGATGAAACTTCACAATAATATAGCTTACATATCAGAATAACACATAGGCTACAATTCATAAAGATATATCGTATATTATCCGATGTGTAACGATAAGTGTCAAGAAAGTCGGTAAAAACAATTTCATCAAATTATCAGCGTGTTTGTGCTTAATAATAAGTTATAAGGAATTTCTTATTTCAATTGTGTAGACTAATTAATTATAGTATTGACTACTGGAGATAGTGATTTTGCATATGGGTAAACCGATGTTATGCTTCGCTACCAGGTGGTATCGTATTCTGTATATTCTTATGTAAAAATTCAAAGTATATAATAATTTCTTTTAAGAAAGTATTGCAGATTTAAATTAAGAAAACTTCTATAAAATTAAAAGATATTTATATTTTAAAACGATTTGCATCAATTTCCTATTAAATTAATAAAATTTTATTCTTAAAAACTTATTTTAGCTGCACGTATTTACACGTATTTTTTACGGTGGTCAAAGTCTTATATGGGTATCACTGTAATTTTGCAATAAAGGAAAGGGTTGGAGCTGACAGAAAAGTAACGCGTTACGCTAAGTGATACTGTGTTTTTTTCAACCAAAATCAATCGCAAACGTATTCTGAGCACCAGGCGATCATCAGATGTATGTATTTTTGTATGTATGTCAAGTAACGTACCGCCCAAGGGATTAGTAGTAACGCGCGCCGGGTACCACTAGTTAATAATATAAACATGAAAGTTTGTGAGTATGTATCTTTGTTGCTCTTTCACGTAAAAATTACTGAATGGATTTTGATGGAACTTCACAATAATATAGCTTACATATCAGAATAACACATAGGCAACAATACATAAATTTATATCGTATTTTTTGCT
Organism: Platycheirus rosarum; assembly: GCA_963971375.1. Lineage (NCBI taxonomy): Eukaryota > Metazoa > Arthropoda > Insecta > Diptera > Syrphidae > Platycheirus > Platycheirus rosarum. Next base: position 143,429 of record CAXARV010000140.1, read on the forward strand.
CTTTCACACAAAAACTACTAAATGGATCTTGATGAAACTTAAGAATAATATAGCTTACATATCAGAATAACACATAGGCTACAATTCATAAAGATATATCGTTTATCCTATTAATATTATAAACGTGAAAGTTTGTGAGTATGTATCTTTGTTGCTCTTTCACGCAACAACTACTTAAAGGATTTTAAAGAAACTTCACTATAATATATCTTACATATCAGAATAACACATAAGCTGCAATTCATAAAGATATATCGTATTTGTTGCTCTTTCACGCAAAAACTACTTAATGGATTTTGATGAAACTTTACAATAATATAGCTAACGCATTACAATAACATCCTATCCTATTATAATATTAAAAACGTGAAAGTTTGTGAGTATATATCTTTGTTGCTCTTTCACGCAACAACTACTTAATGGATTTTGATGAAACTTCGCAATAATATAGCTTACATATCAGAATAACACATAGGCTACAATTCATAAAGATATATAATATTAATATTATAAACGTGAAAGTTTGTGAGTATGTATCTTTGTTGCTCTTTCACGCAAAAACTACTAAATTGATTTTGATGAAACTTCACAATAATATAGCTAACATATTAGAATAACACTTAGGCTACAATTCATAAAGATATATCGTATTTGTTGCTCTTTCATGCAAAAAGTACTAAATAGATTTTAATGAAACTTCACAATAATATAGCTTACATATCGGAATAACACATAGGCTACAATTCATAAAGATATATCGTATATCCTATTAATATTATAAATGTGAAAGTTTGTGAGTATTTATCTTTGTTGCTCTTTCAAGCAAAAATTACTGAATGGATTTTGATGAAACTTCACAATAATATAGCTTACATATCAGAATAACACATAGGCTACAATTCGTAAAGATATATCGTATATTATCCGATGTGTAACGATAAGTGTCAAGAAAGTCGGTAAAAACAATTTCATCAAATTATCAGCGTGTTTGTGCTTAATAATAAGTTATAAGGAATTTCTTATGTCAATTGTGTAGACTAATTAATTATACTATTGACTACTGGAGATAGTGATTTTGCATATGGGTAAACCGATGTTATGCTTCGCTACCAGGTGGTATCGTATTCTGTATATTCTTATGTAAAAATTTTAAGTATTTAATAATTTCTTTTAAGAAAGTATTGCAGATTTTAATTAAGAAAACTTCCATAAAATTAAAATATATTTATATTTTAAAGCGATTTGCATCAATTTTCTATTAAATTAATAAAATTTTATTCTTAAGAACTTATTTTAGCTGCACGTATTTACACGTATTTTTTACGGTGGTCAAAGTCTTATATGGGTATCACTGTAATTTTGCAATAAAGGAAAGGGTTGGAGCTTACAGAAAAGTAACGCGTTACTCTAACCGCGATACTGTGTTTTTTTCAACCAAAATCAATCGCAAACGTATTTTGAGCACCAGGCGATCATCAGATGTATGTATTTTTGTATGTATGTCAAGTAACGTACCGCCCAAGGGATTAGTAGTAACGCCCGCCGGGTACCACTAGTTAATATTATAAACATGAAAGTTTGTGAGTATGTATCTTTGTTGCTCTTTCACGTAAAAATTACTGAATGGATTTTGATGGAACTTCACAATAATATAGCTTACATATCAGAATAACACATAGGCAACAATACATAAAGATATATCGTTTTTTTTGCTCTTTCACGCAAAAACTACTAAATGGATTTCGATGAAAATTCACAATAATATAGCTTACATATCAGAATAACACATAGGCTACAATTCATAAAGATATATCGTATATCCTATTAATATTATAAACGTGAAAGTTTTGTGAGTATGTATCTTTGTTGCTCTTTCACGCAACAACTACTTGAAGGATTTTAATGAAACTTCACAATAATATAGCTTACATATCGGAATAACACATAGGCTACAATTCATAAAGATATATCGTATATCCTATTAATATTATAAACGTGAAAGTTTGTGAGTATTTATCATTGTTGCTCTTATACGCAAAAACTACAGAATGGATTTTGATGAAACTTCACAATAATATAACTTACATATCAGAATAACACATAGGCTACAATTCATAAATATATATCGTATATTATCCAATGTGTAAAGATAAGTGTCAAGAAAGTCGGTAAAAACAATTTCATCAAATTATCAGCGTGTTTGTGCTTAATAATAAGTTATAAGGAATTTCTTATGCCAATTGTGTAGACTAATTAATTATAGTATTGACTACTGGAGATAGTGATTTTGCATATGGGTAAACCGATGTTATGCTTCGCTACCAGGTGGTATTCTGTGTATTCTTATGTAAAAAATTGAAGTATTTAATAATTTCTTTTAAGAAAGTATTGTAGCTTTTAATTAAGAAAACTTCCATAAAATTAAAAGATATTTATATTCTAAAGCGATTTGCATCAATTTTCTATTAAATTAATAAAATTTTATTCTTAAAAACTTATTTTAGCTGCACGTATTTACACGTATTTTTTGCGGTGGTCAAAGTCTTATATGGGTATCACTGTAATTTTGCAATAAAGGAAAGGGTTGGAGCTGACAGAAAAGTAACGCGTTACGCTAACCGGGATACTGTGTTTTTTTCAACCAAAATCAATCGCAAACGTATTCTGAGCACCAGGCGATCATCAAATGTATGCATTTTTTTATGTATTGCAAATAACGTACCGCTCAAGGGATTTTTATGAAATTTACGGGGTAAATATAGTTTTGTCCAGGGATTGTTCTGTGAGTGTTTGGTTCCGCTGGCATTATTTTCCCATTTCACATTAAAATATGTTTTTCTAGGGCGTAGTAACGCGCGCCGGTTATCACTAGTTAATATTATAAACGTGAAAGTTTGTGAGTGTGTATCTTTGTTGCTCTTTCACGCAAAAACTACTAAATGGATTTTGATGAAACATCACAATAATATAGCTTACATATCAGAATAACACATAGGCTTCAATTCATAAAGATATATCGTATTTGTTGCTCTTTCACGCAAAAACTACTAAATGGATTTTGATGAAACTTCACAATAATATAGCTTACATATCACAATTACACATAGGCTACAATTTATAAAGATATATCGTATATCCTATTAATATTATAAACGTGAAAGTTTGTGAGTATGTATCTTTGTTGCTCTTTCACGCAAAAACTAGTAAATGGATTTTGATGAAACTTCACAATAATATAGCTTACATATCAGAATAACACCCTATCCTATTAAAATATTAAAAACGTGAAAGTTTGTGTGTATGTATCTTTGTTGAATGGATTTTGATGAAACTTCACAATAATATAGCTTACATATCAGAATAACACATAGGCTAAAATTCATTAAGATCTATCGTATATCCTATTAATATTATAAACGTGAAAGTTTGTGAGTATTTATCATTGTTGCTCTTATACGCAAAAACTACTAAATGGATTTCAATAAAACTTCACAATAATATAGCTTACATATCAGAATAACACATAGGCTACAATTCATTAAGATATATCGTATATTATCCAATGTATAACGATAGGTGTCAAGAAAGTCGGAAAAAACAATTTCATCAAATTATCAGCGCGATTTGTTTGTGGTTAACAATAAGTTATAAAGAATTTTTTATGTCAGTTGTGTAGACTAATTAATAATAGTATTGACTACTGGAGATAGTGATTTTGCATATGGGTAAACCGATGTTATGCTAAGCTACCAGGTGGTATCGTATTCTGTATATTCTTATGTAAAAATTCAAAGTATATAATAATTTCTTTTAAGAAAGTATTGCAGATTTAAATTAAGAAAACTTCTATAAAATTAAAAGATATTTATATTTTAAAGCGATTTGCATCAATTTTCTATTAAATTAATAAAATTTTATTCTTAAAAACCTATTTTAGCTGCACGTATTAACACGTATTTTTTGCGGTGGTCAAAGTCTTATATGGGTATCACTGTAATTTTGCAATAAAGGAAAGGGTTGGAGCTGACAGAAAAGTAACGCGTTACGCTAACCGCGATACTGTGTTTTTTTCAACCAAAATCAATCACAAACGTATTCTGAGCACCAGGCGATCATCAGATGTATGTATTTTTGTATGTATGTCAAGTAACGTACCGCCCAAGGGATTTTTATGAAATTTACGGGGTAAATATAGTTTTGTCCAGGGATTGTTCTGTGAGTGTTTGGTTCCGCTGGCATTATTTTCCCATTTCACATTAAAATATGTTTTTCTAGGGCGTAGTAACGCGCGCCGGTTACCACTAGTTAATATTATAAACGTGAAAGTTTGTGAGTTTGTATCTTTGTTGCTCTTTCACGCAAAAACTACTAAATGGATTTTGATGAAACTTCACAATAATATAGCTTACATATCAGAATAACACAAAGGCTACAATTCATAAAGATATATCGTATTTGTTGCTCTTTCACGCAAAAACTACTAAATGGATTTTGATGAAACTTCACAATAATATAGCTTACATATCACAATAACACATAGGCTACAATTTATAAAGATATATCGTATATCCTATTAGTATTATAAACGTGAATGTTTGTGAGTATTTATCTTTGTTGATCTTATACGCAAAAACTACTAAATAAATTTCAATGAAAATTCACAATAATATAGCTTACATATCAGAATAACACATAGGCTACAATTCATAAACATATATCGTATATCCTCTTATTATTATTATTATTGTTATTAATATTATAAACGTGAAAGTTTGTGAGTATGTATCTTTGTTGCTCTTTCACGCAAAAACTACTGAATGGATTTTGATGAAACTTCACAATAATATAGCTTACATATCAGAATAACACAAACGCAAAAAATATTGAATGGATTTTGATGAAACTTCATATATCGTATATTATCCAATGTGTAACGATAAGTTTCAAGAAAGTCGGAAAAAACAATTTCATCAAATTATCAGCGTGTTTATGGTTAATAATAAGTTATAATAAATTTCTTATGTCAATTGTGTAGACTAATTGATTATAGTTTTGACTACTAGAGATAGTGCTTTTGCTTATGGGTAAACCGATATTATGCTTCGCTACCAGGTGGTATCGTATTCTGTATATTCTTATGTAAAAATTTGAAGTATTTAATAATTTCTTTTAAGAAAGTATTGCAGCTTTTAATTAGGAAAACTTCCATAAAATTAAAAGATATATATATTTTAAAGCGATTTGCATCAATTTTCTATTAAATTAATACAATTTTCATTCTAAAAAACTTATTTTAGCTGCACGCAAACATATTCTGAGCACCAGGCGATCATCAAATGTATGTATGTGTGTATGTATGTCGAGTAACGTACAGCCCAAGGGATTTTTATGAAATTTACGGGGTAAATATAGTTTTGTCCAGGGATTGTTCTGTGAGTGTTTGGTTCCGCTTGCATTATTTTCCCATTTCAAATTAAAACATGTTTTTCTAGGGCGTAGTAACGCGTGCCGGGTACCACTAGTTAATATTATAAACATGAAAGTTTGTGAGTATGTATCTTTGTTGCTCTTTCACGTAAAAATTACTGAATGGATTTTGATGGAACTTCACAATAATATAGCTTACATATCAGAATAACACATAGGCAACAATACATAAAGATATATCGTATTTTTTGCTCTTTCACGCAAAAACCACTAAATGGATCTTGATGAAACTTTAGAATAATATAGCTTACATATCAGAATAACACATAGGCTACAATTCATAAAGATATATCGTTTATCCTATTAATATTATAAACGTGAAAGTTTGTGAGTATGTATCTTTGTTGCTCTTTCACGCAAAAACTACTAAATGGATTTTGATGAAACTTCACAATAATATAGCTTACATATCACAATAACACATAGGCTACAATTCATAAAGATATATCGCATATCCTATTAATATTATAAACGTGAAAGTTTGTGAGTATGTATCTTTGTTGCTCTTTCACGCAACAACTACTTAAAGGAGTTTGAAGAAACTTCACAATAATATAGCTTACATATCAGAATAACACATAAGCTGCAATTCATAAAGATATATCGTATTTGTTGCTCTTTCACGCAAAAACTACTTAATGGATTTTGATGAAACTTTACAATAATATAGCTTACGTATCACAATAACATCCTATCCTATTATAATATTAAAAACGTGAAAGTTTGTGAGTATATATCTTTGTTGCTCTTTCACGCAACAACTACTTAATGGATTTTGATGAAACTTCGCAATAATATAGCTTACATATCAGAATAACACATAGGCTACAATTCATAAAGATATATTGTATATCCTATTATTATTATTATTATTATTATTATTATTATTATTATTATTATTATTATTAATATTATAAACGTGAAAGTTTGTGAGTATGTATCTTTGTTGCTCTTTCACGCAAAAACTACTGAATCGATTTTGATGAAACTTCACAATAATATAGCTTACATATTAGAATAACACATAGGCTACAATTCATAAAGATATATCGTATTTGTTGCTCTTTCACGCAAAAAGTACTAAATAGATTTTAATGAAACTTCACAATAATATAGCTTACATATCGGAATAACACATAGGCTACAATTCATAAAGATATATCGTATATCCTATTAATATTATAAATGTGAAAGTTTGTGAGTATTTATCTTTGTTGCTCTTTCAAGCAAAAATTACTGAATGGATTTTGATGAAACTTCACAATAATATAGCTTACATATCACAATAACACATAGGCTACAATTTATAAAGATATATCGTATATCCTATTAATATTATAAACGTGAATGTTTGTGAGTATTTATCTCTGTTGCTCTTTCACGCAAAAACTACTGAATGGATTTTGAAGAAAATTCACAATAATATAGCTTACATATCAGAATAACACATAGGCTACAATTCATAAAGATATATCGTATATCTTCTTATTCTTATTATTATTATTATTATTAATATTATAAACGTTAAAGTTTGTGAGTATGTATCTTTGTTGCTCTTTCACGCAAAAACTACTAAATGGATTTTGATGAAACTTCACATTAATATAGCTTACATATCACAATAACACATAGGCTACAATTCATAAAGATATATCGCATATCCTATTAATATTATAAACGTGAAAGTTTGTGAGTATGTATCTTTGTTGCTCTTTCACGCAACAACTACTTAAAGGAGTTTGAAGAAACTTCACAATAATATAGCTTACATATCAGAATAACACATAAGCTGCAATTCATAAAGATATATCGTATTTGTTGCTCTTTCACGCAAAAACTACTAAATGGATTTTGATGAAACTTTACAATAATATAGCTTACGTATCACAATAACATCCTATCCTATTATAATATTAAAAACGTGAAAGTTTGTGAGTATATATCTTTGTTGCTCTTTCACGCAACAACTACTTAATGGATTTTGATGAAACTTCGCAGTAATATAGCTTACATATCAGAATAACACATAGGCTACAATTCATAAAGATATATTGTATATCCTATTATTATTATTATTATTATTATTATTATTATTATTATTATTATTATTATTATTATTATTATTATTAATATTATAAACGTGAAAGTTTGTGAGTATGTATCTTTGTTGCTCTTTCACGCAAAAACTACTGAATCGATTTTGATGAAACTTCACAATAATATAGCTTACATATTAGAATAACACATAGGCTACAATTCATAAAGATATATCGTATTTGTTGCTCTTTCACGCAAAAAGTACTAAATAGATTTTAATGAAACTTCACAATAATATAGCTTACATATCGGAATAACACATCGGCTACAATTCATAAAGATATGTCGTATATCCTATTAATATTATAAATGTGAAAGTTTGTGAGTATTTATCTTTGTTGCTCTTTCAAGCAAAAATTACTGAATGGATTTTGATGAAACTTCACAATAATATAGCTTACATATCACAATAACACATAGGCTACAATTTATAAAGATATATCGTATATCCTATTAATATTATAAACGTGAATGTTTGTGAGTATTTATCTTTGTTGCTCTTTCACGCAAAAACTACTGAATGGATTTTGATGAAAATTCACAATAATATAGCTTACATATCAGAATAACACATAGGCTACAATTCATAAAGATATATCGTATATCCTCTTATTATTATTATTATTATTATTATTAATATTATAAACGTGAAAGTTTGTGAGTATGTATCTTTGTTGCTCTTTCACGCAAAAACTACTAAATGGATTTTGATGAAACTTCACACTAATATAGCTTATATATCAGAGTAACATCCTATCCTATTAAAATATTAAAAACGTGAAAGTTTGTGAGTATGTATCTTTGTTGAATGGATTTTGATGAAACTTCACAATAATATAGCTTACATATCAGAATAACACATAGGCTAAAATTCAGAGAGATATATCGTATATCCTATTAATATTATAAACGTGAAAGTTTGTGAGTATTTATCTTTGTTGCTCTTATACGCAAAAACTACTAAATGGATTTCAATGAAACTTCACAATAATATAGCTTATCAGAATAACACATGGGCTACAATTCATAAAGATATATCGTATATTATCCGATGTGTAACGATAAGTGTCAAGAAAGTCGGTAAAAACAATTTCATCAAATTATCAGCGTGTTTGTGCTTAATAATAAGTTATAAGGAATTTCTTATGTCAATTGTTTAGACTAATTAATTATAGTATTGACTACTGGAGATAGTGATTTTGCATATGGGTAAACCGATGTTATGCTTCGCTACCAATTGGTATCGTATTCTGTATATTCTTATGTAAAAATTTTAAGTATTTAATAATTTCTTTTAAGAAAGTATTGCAGATTTTAATTAAGAAAACTTCCATAAAATTAAAAGATATTTATATTTTAAAGCGATTTGAATTAAAAACTTATTTTAGCTGCACGTATTTACACGTATTTTTTACCGTGGTCAAAGTCTTATATGGGTATCACTGTAATTTTGCAATAAAGGAAAGGGTTGGAGCTGACAGAAAAGCAACGCGTTACGCTAACCGCGATACTGTGTTTTTTTCAACCAAAATCAATCGCAAACGTATTCTGAGCACCAGGCGATCATCAGATGTATGTATTTTTGTATATATGTCAAGTAACGTACCGCCCAAGGGATTAGTAGTTACGCGCGCCGGGTACCACTAGTTAATATTATAAACTTGAAAGTTTGTGAGTATGTATCTTTGTTGCTCTTTCACGTAAAAATTACTGAATGGATTTTGATGGAACTTCACAATAATATAGCTTTCATATCAGAATAACACATATGCAACAATACATAAAGATATATCGTATTTTTTGCTCTTTCACGCAAAAACTACTAAATGGATTTTGATGAAACTTTAGAAAAATATAGCTTACATATCAGAATAACACATAGGCTACAATTCATAAAGATATATCGTTTATCCTATTAATATTATAAACGTGAAAGTTTGTGAGTATGTATCTTTGTTGCTCTTTCACGCAAAAACTACTGAATGGATTTTGATGAAAATTCACAATAATATAGCTTACATATCAGAATAACACATAGGCTACAATTCATAAAGATATATCGTATATCCTATTAATATTATAAACGTAAAAGTTTGTGAGTATGTATCTTTGTTGCTCTTTCACGCAACAACTACTTAAAGGATTTTGAAGAAACTTCACAATAATATAGCTTACATATCAGAATAACACATAAGCTGCAATTCATAAAGATATATCGTACTTGTTGCTCTTTCACGCAAAAACTACTTAATGGATTTTGATGAAACTTTACAATAATATAGCTTACGTATCACAATAACATCCTATCCTATTATAATATTAAAAACGTGAAAGTTTGTGAGTATATATCTTTGTTGCTCTTTCACGCAACAACTACTTAATGGATTTTGATGAAACTTCGCAATAATATAGCTTACATATCAGAATAACACATAGGCTACAATTCATAAAGATATATCGTATATCCTGTTATTATTATTATTATTATTATTGTTATTATTATTAATATTATAAACGTGAAAGTTTGTGAGTATGTATCTTTGTTGCTCTTTCACGCAAAAACTACTAAATCGATTTTGATGAAACTTCACAATAATATAGCTTACATATTAGAATAACACTTAGGCTACAATTCATAAAGATATATCGTATTTGTTGCTCTTTCACGCAAAAAGTACTAAATAGATTTGAATGAAACTTCATAATAATATAGCTTACATATCGGAATAACACATAGGCTACAATTCATAAAGATATGTCGTATATCCTATTAATATTATAAATGTGAAAGTTTGTGAGTATTTATCTTTGTTGCTCTTTCAAGCAAAAATTACTGAATGGATTTTGATGAAACTTCACAATAATATAGCTTACATATCACAATAACATATAGGCTACAATTTATAAAGATATATCGTATATCCTATTAATATTATAAACGTGAATGTTTGTGAGTATTTATCTTTGTTGCTCTTTCACGCAAAAACTACTGAATGGATTTTGATGAAAATTCACAATAATATAGCTTACATATCAGAATAACACATAGGCTACAATTCATAAAGATATATCGTATATCCTCTTATTATTATTATTATTATTATTAATATTATAAACGTGAAAGTTTGTGAGTATGTATATTTGTTGCTTTTTCACGCAAAAACTACTAAATGGATTTTGATGAAACTTCACAATAATATAGCTTATATATCAGAATAACACATAGGCTACAATTCATATAGATATATCGTATATCCTATTAATATTATAAGCGTAAAAGTTTGTGAGTATGTATCTTTGTTTCTCTTTCACGCAAAAACTACTGAATAGATTTTGATGAAACTGCACAATAATATAGCTTACATATCAGAATAACAAAAATTACTGAATGGATTTTGATGAAACTTCACAATAATATAGCTTACATATCAGAATAACACATAGGCTACAATTCATAGAGATATATCGTATATCCTATTAATATTATAAACGTGAAAGTTTGTGAGTATGTATCTTTGTTGCTCTTTCACGCAAAAAATACTGAATGGATTTTGACGAAACTTCACAATAATATAGCTTACATATCAGAATAACACAAAGGCTATAATTCATAAATATATATCGTATATCCTATTATTATTATTATGATTAATAATATTATACACGTGAAAGTTTGTGAGTAGGTATCTTTGTTGCTCTTTCACGCAAAAACTACTAAATGGTTTTCGATGAAACTTCACAATAATATAGCTTACATATCAGAATACTACATAGGCTACAATTCATAAAAAAAATCGCATTTGTTGCTCCTTCACGCAAAAACTACTAAATGGATTTTGATGAAACTTCACAATAATATAGCTTACATATCAGAATAACACATAGGCTACAATTCATATAGATATATCGTATATCCTATTAATATTATAAGCGTAAATATTTGTGAGTATGTATCTTTGTTTCTCTTTCACGCAAAAACTACTGAATGGATTTTGATGAAACTTCACAATAATATAGCTTACATATCAGAATAACACATAGGCTACAATTCATAAAGATATATCGTATTTGTTGCTCTTTCACGCAAAAACTACTTAATGGATTTTGATAAAACTTTACAATATTATAGCTTACATATCAAAATAACACATAGGCTATAATTCATATAGATATATCGTATATCCTATTAATATTATAAGCGTAAAAGTTTGTGAGTATGTATCTTTGTTTCTCTTTCACGCAAAAACTACTGAATGGATTTTGATGAAACTACACAATAATATAGCTTACATATCAGAATAACACATAAGCTGCAATTCATAAAGATATATCGTATTTGTTGCTCTTTCACGCAAAAACTACTTAATGGATTTTGATGAAACTTTACAATAATATAGCTTACGTATCACAATAACATCCTATCCTATTATAATATTAAAAACGTGAAAGTTTGTGAGTATATATCTTTGTTGCTCTTTCACGCAACAACTACTTAATGGATTTTGATGAAACTTCGCAATAATATAGCTTACATATCAGAATAACACATAGGCTACAATTCATAAAGATATATTGTATATCCTATTATTATTATTATTATTATTATTATTATTATTATTATTATTATTATTAATATTATAAACGTGAAAGTTTGTGAGTATGTATCTTTGTTGCTCTTTCACGCAAAAACTACTGAATCGATTTTGATGAAACTTCACAATAATATAGCTTACATATTAGAATAACACATAGGCTACAATTCATAAAGATATATCGTATTTGTTGCTCTTTCACGCAAAAAGTACTAAATAGATTTAAATTAAACTTCACAATAATATAGCTTACATATCGGAATAACACATAGTCTACAATTCATAAAGATATGTCGTATATTCTATTAATATTATAAATGTGAAAGTTTGTGAGTGTTTATCTTTGTTGCTCTTTCAAGCAAAAATTACTGAATGGATTTTGATGAAACTTCACAATAATATAGCTTACATATCACAATAACACATAGGCTACAATTTATAAAGATATATCGTATATCCTATTAATATTATAAACGTGAATGTTTGTGAGTATTATTCTTTGTTGCTCTTTCACGCAAAAACTACTGAATGGATTTTGATGAAAATTCACAATAATATAGCTTACATATCAGAATAACACATAGGCTACAATTCATAAAGATATATCGTATATCCTCTTATTATTATTATTATTATTATTATTAATATTATAAACGTGAAAGTTTGTGAGTATGTATCTTTGTTGCTCTTTCACGCAACAACTACTTAAAGGATTTTGAAGAAACTTCACAATAATATAGCTTACATATCAGAATAACACATAAGCTGCAATTCATAAAGATATATCGTATTTGTTGCTCTTTCACGCAAAAACTACTTAATGGATTTTGATGAAACTTTACAATAATATAGCTTACGTATCACAATAACATCCTATCCTATTATAATATTAAAAACGTGAAAGTTTGTGAGTATATATCTTTGTTGCTCTTTCACGCAACAACTACTTAATGGATTTTGATGAAACTTCGCAATAATATAGCTTACATATCAGAATAACACATAGGCTACAATTCATAAAGATATATCGTATATCCTATTATTATTATTATTATTATTATTGTTATTATTATTAATATTATAAACGTGAAAGTTTGTGAGTATGTATCTTTGCTGCTCTTTCACGCAAAAACTACTAAATCGATTTTGATGAAACTTCACAATAATATAGCTTACATATTAGAATAACACTTAGGCTACAATTCATAAAGATATATCGTATTTGTTGCTCTTTCACGCAAAAAGTACTAAATAGATTTGAATGAAACTTCACAATAATATAGCTTACATATCGGAATAACACATAGGCTACAATTCATAAAGATATGTCGTATATCCTATTAATATTATAAATGTGAAAGTTTGTGAGTATTTATCTTTGTTGCTCTTTCAAGCAAAAATTACTGAATGGATTTTGATGAAACTTCACAATAATATAGCTTACATATCACAATAACATATAGGCTACAATTTATAAAGATATATCGTATATCCTATTAATATTATAAACGTGAATGTTTGTGAGTATTTATCTTTGTTGCTCTTTCACGCAAAAACTACTGAATGGATTTTGATGAAAATTCACAATAATATAGCTTACATATCAGAATAACACATAGGCTACAATTCATAAAGATATATCGTATATCCTCTTATTATTATTATTATTATTATTAATATTATAAACGTGAAAGTTTGTGAGTATGTATCTTTGTTGCTTTTTCACGCAAAAACTACTAAATGGATTTTGATGAAACTTCACAATAATATAGCTTATATATCAGAATAACACATAGGCTACAATTCATATAGATATATCGTATATCCTATTAATATTATAAGCGTAAAAGTTTGTGAGTATGTATCTTTGTTTCTCTTTCACGCAAAAATTACTGAATGGATTTTGATGAAACTTCACAATAATATAGCTTACATATCAGAATAACACATAGGCTACAATTCATAGAGATATATCGTATATCCTATTAATATTATAAACGTGAAAGTTTGTGAGTATGTATCTTTGTTGCTCTTTCACGCAAAAAATACTGAATGGATTTTGACGAAACTTCACAATAATATAGCTTACATATCAGAATAACACAAAGGCTACAATTCATAAATATATATCGTATATCCTATTATTATTATTATGATTAATAATATTATACACGTGAAATTTTGTGAGTAGGTATCTTTGTTGCTCTTTCACGCAAAAACTACTAAATGGTTTTCGATGAAACTTCACAATAATATAGCTTACATATCAGAATACTACATAGGCTACAATTTATAAAAAAAATCGCATTTGTTGCTCCTTCACGCAAAAACTACTAAATGGATTTTGATGAAATTTCACAATAATATAGCTTACATATCAGAATAACACATAGGCTACAATTCATATAGATATATCGTATATCCTATTAATATTATAAGCGTAAATATTTGTGAGTATGTATCTTTGTTTCTCTTTCACGCAAAAACTACTGAATGGATTTTGATGAAACTTCACAATAATATAGCTTACATATCAGAATAACACATAGGCTACAATTCATAAAGATATATCGTATTTGTTGCTCTTTCACGCAAAAACTACTAAATGGATTTTGATGAAACTTCACAATATTATAGCTTACATATCAAAATAACACATAGGCTATAATTCATATAGATATATCGTATATCCTATTAATATTATAAGCGTAAAAGTTTGTGAGTATGTATCTTTGTTTCTCTTTCACGCAAAAACTACTGAATGGATTTTGATGAAACTACACAATAATATAGCTTACATATCAGAATAACACATAGGCTAAGATATATTGTATTTGTTGCTCTTTCACGCAAAAGCTACTAAATGGAATTTGATAAAACTTCACAATAATATAGATTACATATTAGAATAACACACAGGCTACAATTCATAAAGATGTATTGTATATCCTATTAATATTATAAACGTGAAAGTTTGTGAGTATGTTTTTTGTTGCTCTTTCACGCAAAAACTACTGAATGGATTTTGATGAAACTTCACAATAATATAGCTTACTTATCAGAATAACACATAGGCTACAATACATAGAGATGTATCGTATATCCTATTAATATTATAAACGTGAAAGTTTGTGAGTATGTGTCTTTGTTGCTATTTCACGCAAAAACTACTGAATGGATTTTGATGAAACTTCACAGTAATATAGCTTACTTATCAGAATAACACATAGGCTACAATTCATAAAGATATATCGTATTTGTTGCTCTTTCACGCAAAAACTACTAAATGGATTTCGATGAAACTTCACAATAATATAGCTTACTTATCAGAATAACACATAGGCTACAATTCATAAAAATATAGCATTTGTTGCTCTTTCACGCAAAAACTACTAAATGGATTTTGATGAAACTTCACAATAATATAGCTTACATATTAGAATGACACATAGGCTACAATTCATATAGGTATTTCGTTTATCCTTTTAATATTATAAGCGTAAAAGTATGTGAGTATGTATCTTTGTTTCTCTTTCACGCAAAAACTACTGAATAGATTTTGATGAAACTTCACAATAATATAGCTTACATATCAGAATAACACATAGGCTACAATTCATAAAGATATATCGTATTTGTTGCTCTTTCACGCAAAAACTACTAAATGGATTTCGATGAAACTTCACAATAATATAGCTTACTTATCAGAATAACACGAAGGCTATAATTCATAAAAATATCGCATTTGTTCCTCTTTCACGCAAAAACTACTAAATGGATTTTGATGAAACTTCACAATAATATAGCTTACATATCAGAATAACACATAGGCTACAATTCATATAGAAATATCTTATATCCTATTAATATTATAAGCGTAAAAGTTTGTGAGTATGTATCTTTGTTTCTCTTTCACGCAAAAACTACTGAATGGATTTTGATGAAACTACACAATAATATAGCTTACATATCCGAATAACACATAGGCTACAATTCATAAAAATATCGCATTTGTTGCTCTTTCACGCAAAAATTACTAAATGGATTTTGATGAAACTTCACAATAATATAGCTTACATATCAGAATAACACATAGGCTACAATTCATAGAGATATATCGTATATCCTATTAATATTATTATCATTAATAATATTATAAACGTGAAATTTTGTGAGTAGGTATCTTTGTTGCTCTTTCACGCAAAAACTACTAAATGGATTTCGATGAAACTTCACAATAATATAGCTTACATATCAGAATAACACATAGGCTACAATTCATAAAGATATATCGTTTATCCTATTATTATTATAAGCGTAAAAGTTTGTGAGAATGTATCTTTGTTTCTCTTTCACGCAAAAACTACTGAATGGATTTTGATGAAACTACACAATAATATAGCTTACATATCAGAATAACACATAGGCTACAATTCATAAAGATATATCGTATTTGTTGCTCTTTCACGCAAAAACTACTAAATGGATTTCGATGAACCTTCACAATACTATAGCTTACATATCAGAATAACACATAGGCTACAATTCATAAAAATATCGCATTTGTTGCTCTTTCACGCAAAAACTACTAAATGGATTTTGATGAAACTTCACAATAATATAGCTTACATATCAGAATAACACATAGGCTTCAATTCATATAGATATATCGTATATCCTATTAATATTATAAGCGTAAAAGTTTGTGAGTATGTATCTTTGTTTCTCTTTCACGCAAAAACTACTGAATGGATTTTGATGAAACTACACTATAATATAGCTTACATATCAGAATAACACATAGGCTACAATTCATAAAGATATATCGTATTTGTTGCTCTTTCACGCAAAAACTACTAAATGGATTTTGATGAAACTTCGCAATAATATAGCTTACATATCGGAATAACACATAGGGTACAATTCATAGAGATATATCGTATATCCTATTAATATTATAAACGTGAAAGTTTGTGAGTATGTATCTTTGTTGCTATTTCACGCAAAAACTACTGAATGGATTTTGATGAAACTTCACAATAATATAGCTTACATATCAGAATAACACATAGGCTACAATTCATAAAGATATATCGTATTTGTTGCTCTTTCACGCAAAAACTACTAAATGGATTTCGATGAAACTTCACAATAATATAGCTTATTTATCAGAATAACACATAGGCTACAATTCATAAAAATATCGCATTTGTTGCTCTTTCACGCAAAAACTACTGAATGGATTTTGATGAAACTACGATATAATATAGCTTACATATCAGAATAACACATAGGCTACAATTCATAAAGATATATCGTATGTGTTGCTTTTTCACGCAAAAAACTACTAAATGGATTTTGATGAAACTTCACAATAATATAGCTTACATATCGGAATAACACATAGGGTACAATTCATAGAGATATATCGTATATCCTATTAATATTATAAACGTAAAAGTTTGTGAGTATGTATCTTTGTTGCTCTTTCACGCAAAAACTACTGAATGGATTTTGATGAAACTTCACAATAATATAGCTTACATATCAGAATAACACATAGGCTTCAATTCATAAAGATATATCGTATATCCTATTAATATTATAAGCGTAAAAGTTTGTGAGTATGTATCTTTGTTTTTCTTTCACGCAAAAACTACTGAATGGATTTTGATGAAACTACACTATAATATAGCTTACATATCAGAATAACACATAGGCTACAATTCATGAAGATATATCGTATTTATTGCTCTTTCATGCAAAAATTACTAAATGGATTTTGATGAAACTTCACAATAATATAGCTTACATATCGGAATAACACATAGGGTACAATTCATAGAGATATATCGTATATCCTATTAATATTATAAACGTGAAAGATTGTGAGTATGTATCTTTGTTGCTCTTTCACGCAAAAACTACTGAATGGATTTTGATGAAACTTCACAATAATATAGCTTACATATCAGAATAACACATAGGCTACAATTCCTAGAGATATATCGTATATCCTATTAATATTATAAACGTGAAAGTTTGTGAGTATGTATCTTTGTTGCTCTTTCACGCAAAAACTACTGAATGGATTTTGATGAAACTCCACCATAATATAGCTTACATATCAGAATAACACATAGGCTACAATTCATAGAAATATATCGTATATCCTATTAATATTATAAACGTGAAAGTGTGTGAGTATGTATCTTTGTTGCTCTTTCACGCAAAAACAAATGAATGGATTTTGATGAAACTTCACAATAATATAGCTTACATATCAGAATAACACATAGGCTATAATTCATAAAGATATATCGTATTTGTTGCTCTTTCACGCAAAAACTACTAAATGGATTTTGATGAAACTTCACAATAATATAGCTTACATATCAGAATAACACATAGGTTACAATTCATATAGATATATCGTATATCCTATTAATATTATAAGCGTAAAAGTTTGTGAGTATGTATCTTTGTTTCTCTTTCACGCAAAAACTACTGAATGGATTTTGATGAAACTACAAAATAATATAGCTTACATATCAGAATAACACATAGGCTACAATTCATAAAGATATATTGTATTTGTTGCTCTTTCACGCAAAAACTACTAAATGGAATTTGATTAAACTTCACAATAATATAGCTTACATATCAGAATAACACATAGGCCGCAATTCAAAAAGATATTGCGTATATCCTTTTAATATTATAAAAGTGAAAGTTTGTGAGTATGTATCTTTGTTTCTCTTTCACACAAAATCTACTGAATGGATTTTGATGAAACTTCACAATAATATAGCTTACATATTCGAATAACACATAGGCTACAGTTCATAGAGATATATCGTATATCCTATTAATATTATAAACGTGAAAGTTTGTGAGTATGTATATTTGTTGCTCTTTCACGCAAAAACTACTGAATGGATTTTGATGAAACTTCACAATAATATAGCTTACATATCAGAATAACACATAGGCTACAATTCATAAAAATATCGCATTTGTTGCTCTTTCACGCAAAAACTACTAAATGGATTTTGATGAAACTTCACAGTAATATAGCTTACATATCAGAATAACACATAGGCTACAACTCATATAGATATATCGTTTATCTTATTAATATTATAAGCGTAAAAGTTTGTGAGTATGTATCTTTGTTTCTCTTTCACGCAAAAACTACTGAATGGATTTTGATGAAACTACACAATAATATAGCTTACATATCAGAATAACACATAGGCTACAATTCATAAAGATATATCGTATTTGTTGCTCTTTCACGCAAAAACTACTAAATGGATTTCGATGAAACTTCACAATAATATAGCTTACATATCAGAATAACACATAGGCTACAATTGATAAAAATATCGCATTTGTTGCTCTTTCACGCAAAAACTACTAAATGGATTTTGATGAAACTTCACAATAATATAGCTTACATATCAGAATAACACATAGGCTTCAATTCATATAGATATATCGTATATCCTATTAATATTATAAGCGTAAAAGTTTGTGAGTATGTATCTTTGTTTCTCTTTCACGCAAAAACTACTGAATGGATTTTGATGAAACTACACAATAATATAGCTTACATATCAGAATAACACATAGGCTACAATTCATAAAGATATATCGTATTTGTTGCTCTTTCACGCAAAAACTACTAAATGGATTTTGATGAAACTTCACAATAATATAGCTTACATATCGGAATAACACATAGGGTACAAATTATATAGATATATCGTATATCCTATTAATATTATAAACGTGAAAGTTTGTGAGTATGTATCTTTGTTGCCCTTTCACGCAAAAACTACTGAATGGATTTTGATGAAACTTCACAATAATATAGCTTACATATCAGAATAACACATAGGCTACAATTCATAAAGATATATCGTATTTGTTGCTCTTTCACGCAAAAACTACTAAATGGATTTTGATGAAACTTCACAATAATATAGCTTACATATCGGAATAACACATAGGGTACAATTCATATAGATATATCGTATATCCTATTAATATTATAAACGTGAAAATTTGTTAGTATGTATCTGTGTTGCTCTTTCACGCAAAAACTACTGAATGGATTTTGATGAAACTTCACAATAATATAGCTTACATATCAGAATAACACATAGGCTACAATTCATAGAGATATATCGTATATCCTATTAATATTATAAATGGAAAGTTTGTGAGTATGTATTTTTGTTGCTCTTTCACGCAAAAACTACTGAATGGATTTTGATGAAACTTCACAATAATAAAGCTTACATATCAGAATAACACATAGGCTACAATTCATAGAAATATATCGTATATCCTATTAATATTATAAACGTGAAAGTGTGTGAGTATGTATCTTTGTTGCTCCTTCACGCAAAAACTACTGAATGGATTTTGATGAAACTTCACAATAATATAGCTTACGTATCAGAATAACACATAGGCTACAGTTCATAAAGATATATCGTATTTGTTGCTCTTTCACGCAAAAACTACTAAATGGATTTTGATGAAACTTCACAATAATATAGCTTACATATCAGAATAACACATAGGCTACAATTCATATAGATATATCGTATATCCTATTAATATTATAAACGGGAAAGTTTGTGAGTATGTATCTTTGTTGCTCTTTCACGCAAAAACTACTGAATGGATTTTGATGAAACTTCACAATAATATAGCTTACATATCAGAATAACACATAGGCTACAATTCATAAAGATATATCGTATTTTTTGCTCTTTCACGCAAAAACTACTAAATGGATTTTGATGAAACTTCACAATAATATAGCTTACATATCAGAATAACACATAGGCTACAATTCATATAGATATATCGTATATCCTATTAATATTACAAGCGTAAAAGGTTGTGAGTATGTATCTTTGTTTCTCTTTCACGCAAAAACTACTGAATGGATTTTGATGAAACTACACAATAATATAGTTTACATATCAGAATAACACATAGGCTACAATTCATAAAGATGTATTGTATTTGTTGCTCTTTCACGCAAAAACTACTAAATGGATTTCGATGAAACTTCACAATAATATTGCTTACGTATCAGAATAACACATAGGCTACAATTCATAGAGATATATCGTATATCCTATTAATATTATAAACGTGAAAATTTGTGAGTATGTATCTTTGTTGCTCTTTCACGCAAAAAATACTGAATGGATTTTGACGAAACTTCACAATAATATAGCTTACATATCAGAATAACACATAGGCTACAATTTATAAAGATGTATCGTATTTGTTGCTCTTTCACGCAAAAACTACTAAATTGATTTTGATGAAACTTCACAATAATATAGCTTACATATCAGAATAACACATAGGCTACAATTCATATAGATATATCGTATATCCTATTAATATTATAAACGTGAAAGTTTGTGAGTATATATCTTTGTTTCCCTTTCACGCAAAAATTACTGAATGGATTTTGATGAAACTTCACAATAATATAGCTTACATATCACAATAACACATAGGCTACAATTCATAAAGATTTATTGTATTTGTTGCTCTTTCACGCAAAAACTACTAAATGGATTTTGATGAGACTTCACAATAATATAGCTTACATATCAGAATAACACATAGGCTACAATTCATATAGATATATCGTATATCCTATTAATATTACAAGCGTAAAAGTTTGTGAGTATGTATCTTTGTTTCTCTTTCACGCAAAAACTACTGAATGGATTTTAATGAAACTACACAATTATATAGCTTACATATCAGAATAACACATAGGCTACAATTCATAAAGATATATCGTATTTGTTGCTCTTTCACGCAAAAACTACTAAATGGATTTTAATGAAACTTCACAATAATATAGCTTACATATCAGAATAACACATAGGCTACAATTCATAGAGATATATCGTATATCCTATTAATATTATAAACGTGAAAGTTTGTGAGTATGTATCTTTGTTTCTCTTTCAAGCAAAAACTACTAAATGGATTTTAATGAAACTTCACAATAATATAGCTTACATAAAAGAATAACACATAGGCTACAATTCATAAAGATATATCGTATATCCTATTAATATTATAAACGTGAAAGTGTGTGAGTATGTATCTTTGTTGCTCCTTCACGCAAAAACTACTGAATGGATTTTGATGAAACTTCACAATAATATAGCTTACGTATCAGAATAACACATAGGCTACAGTTCATAAAGATATATCGTATTTGTTGCTCTTTCACGCAAAAACTACTAAATGGATTTTGATGAAACTTCACAATAATATAGCTTACATATCAGAATAACACATAGGCTACAATTCATATAGATATATCGTATATCCTATTAATATTATAAACGGGAAAGTTTGTGAGTATGTATCTTTGTTGCTCTTTCACGCAAAAACTACTGAATGGATTTTGATGAAACTTCACAATAATATAGCTTACATATCAGAATAACACATAGGCTACAATTCATAAAGATATATCGTATTTTTTGCTCTTTCACGCAAAAACTACTAAATGGATTTTGATGAAACTTCACAATAATATAGCTTACATATCAGAATAACACATAGGCTACAATTCATATAGATATATCGTATATCCTATTAATATTACAAGCGTAAAAGGTTGTGAGTATGTATCTTTGTTTCTCTTTCACGCAAAAACTACTGAATGGATTTTGATGAAACTACACAATAATATAGTTTACATATCAGAATAACACATAGGCTACAATTCATAAAGATGTATTGTATTTGTTGCTCTTTCACGCAAAAACTACTAAATGGATTTCGATGAAACTTCACAATAATATTGCTTACGTATCAGAATAACACATAGGCTACAATTCATAGAGATATATCGTATATCCTATTAATATTATAAACGTGAAAATTTGTGAGTATGTATCTTTGTTGCTCTTTCACGCAAAAAATACTGAATGGATTTTGACGAAACTTCACAATAATATAGCTTACATATCAGAATAACACATAGGCTACAATTTATAAAGATGTATCGTATTTGTTGCTCTTTCACGCAAAAACTACTAAATTGATTTTGATGAAACTTCACAATAATATAGCTTACATATCAGAATAACACATAGGCTACAATTCATATAGATATATCGTATATCCTATTAATATTATAAACGTGAAAGTTTGTGAGTATATATCTTTGTTTCCCTTTCACGCAAAAATTACTGAATGGATTTTGATGAAACTTCACAATAATATAGCTTACATATCACAATAACACATAGGCTACAATTCATAAAGATTTATTGTATTTGTTGCTCTTTCACGCAAAAACTACTAAATGGATTTTGATGAGACTTCACAATAATATAGCTTACATATCAGAATAACACATAGGCTACAATTCATATAGATATATCGTATATCCTATTAATATTACAAGCGTAAAAGTTTGTGAGTATGTATCTTTGTTTCTCTTTCACGCAAAAACTACTGAATGGATTTTAATGAAACTACACAATTATATAGCTTACATATCAGAATAACACATAGGCTACAATTCATAAAGATATATCGTATTTGTTGCTCTTTCACGCAAAAACTACTAAATGGATTTTAATGAAACTTCACAATAATATAGCTTACATATCAGAATAACACATAGGCTACAATTCATAGAGATATATCGTATATCCTATTAATATTATAAACGTGAAAGTTTGTGAGTATGTATCTTTGTTTCTCTTTCAAGCAAAAACTACTAAATGGATTTTAATGAAACTTCACAATAATATAGCTTACATAAAAGAATAACACATAGGCTACAATTCATAAAGATATATCGTATATCCTATTATTATTATTATCATTAATAATATTATAAACGTGAAATTTTGTGAGGAGGTATCTTTGTTGCTCTTTCACGCAAAAACTACTAAATGGATTTCGATGAAACTTCACAATAATATAGCTTACATATCAGAATAACACATAGGCTAGAATTCATAAAAATATCGCATTTGTTGCTCTTTCACGCAAAAACTACTAAATGGATTTTGATGAAACTTCACAATAATATAGCTTACATATCAGAATAACACATAAGCTACAATTCATATAGATATATCGTATATCCTATTAATATTATAAACGGGAAAGTTTGTGAGTATGTATCTTTGTTGCTCTTTCACGCAAAAACTACTGAATGGATTTTGATGAAACTTCACAATAATATAGCTTACATATCAGAATAACACATAGGCTACAATTCATAAAGATATATCGTATTTGTTGCTCTTTCACGCAAAAACTACTAAATGGATTTTGATGAAACTTCACAATAATATAGCTTACATATCGGAATAACACATAGGGTACAATTCATATAGATATATCGTATATCCTATTAATATTATAAACGTGAAAATTTGTTAGTATGTATCTGTGTTGCTCTTTCACGCAAAAACTACTGAATGGATTTTGATGAAACTTCACAATAATATAGCTTACATATCAGAATAACACATAGGCTACAATTCATAGAGATATATCGTATATCCTATTAGTATTATAAATGGAAAGTTTGTGAGTATGTATTTTTGTTGCTCTTTCACGCAAAAACTACTGAATGGATTTTGATGAAACTTCACAATAATAAAGCTTACATATCAGAATAACACATAGGCTACAATTCATAGAAATATATCGTATATCCTATTAATATTATAAACGTGAAAGTGTGTGAGTATGTATCTTTGTTGCTCCTTCACGCAAAAACTACTGAATGGATTTTGATGAAACTTCACAATAATATAGCTTACGTATCAGAATAACACATAGGCTACAGTTCATAAAGATATATCGTATTTGTTGCTCTTTCACGCAAAAACTACTAAATGGATTTTGATGAAACTTCACAATAATATAGCTTACATATCAGAATAACACATAGGCTACAATTCATATAGATATATCGTATATCCTATTAATATTATAAACGGGAAAGTTTGTGAGTATGTATCTTTGTTGCTCTTTCACGCAAAAACTACTGAATGGATTTTGATGAAACTTCACAATAATATAGCTTACATATCAGAATAACACATAGGCTACAATTCATAAAGATATATCGTATTTTTTGCTCTTTCACGCAAAAACTACTAAATGGATTTTGATGAAACTTCACAATAATATAGCTTACATATCAGAATAACACATAGGCTACAATTCATAAAGATGTATTGTATTTGTTGCTATTTCACGCAAAAACTACTAAATGGATTTCGATGAAACTTCACAATAATATTGCTTACATATCAGAATAACACATAGGCTACAATTCATAGAGATAAATCGTATATCCTATTAATATTATAAACGTGAAAGTTTGAGAGTATGTATCTTTGTTGCTCTTTCACGCAAAAAATACTGAATGGATTTTGACGAAACTTCACAATAATATAGCTTACATATCAGAATAACACATAGGCTACAATTTATAAAGATGTATCGTATTTGTTGCTCTTTCACGCAAAAACTACTAAATTGATTTTGATGAAACTTCACAATAATATAGCTTACATATCAGAATAACACATAGGCTACAATTCATATAGATATATCGTATATCCTATTAATATTATAAACGTGAAAGTTTGTGAGTATATATCTTTGTTTCCCTTTCACGCAAAAATTACTGAATGGATTTTGATGAAACTTCACAATAATATAGCTAACATATCACAATAACACATAGGCTACAATTCATAAAGATTTATTGTATTTGTTGCTCTTTCACGCAAAAACTACTAAATGGATTTTGATGCGACTTCACAATAATATAGCTTACATATCAGAATAACACATAGGCTACAATTCATATAGATATATCGTATATCCTATTAATATTACAAGCGTAAAAGCTTGTGAGTATGTATCTTTGTTTCTCTTTCACGCAAAAACTACTGAATGGATTTTGATGAAACTACACAATAATATAGTTTACATATCAGAATAACACATAGGCTACAATTCATAAAGATGTATTGTATTTGTTGCTCTTTCACGCAAAAACTACTAAATGGATTTCGATGAAACTTCACAATAATATTGCTTACATATCAGAATAACACATAGGCTACAATTCATAGAGATATATCGTATATCCTATTAATATTATAAACGTGAAAGTTTCTGAGTATGTATCTTTGTTGCTCTTTCACGCAAAAAATACTGAATGGATTTTGACGAAACTTCACAATAATATAGCTTACATATCAGAATAACACATAGGCTACAATTTATAAAGATGTATCGTATTTGTTGCTCTTTCACGCAAAAACTACTAAATTGATTTTGATGAAACTTCACAATAATATAGCTTACATATCAGAATAACACATAGGCTACAATTCATATAGATATATCGTATATCCTATTAATATTATAAACGTGAAAGTTTGTGAGTATATATCTTTGTTTCCCTTTCACGCAAAAATTACTGAATGGATTTTGATGAAACTTCACAATAATATAGCTTACATATCACAATAACACATAGGCTACAATTCATAAAGATTTATTGTATTTGTTGCTCTTTCACGCAAAAACTACTAAATGGATTTTGATGAGACTTCACAATAATATAGCTTACATATCAGAATAACACATAGGCTACAATTCATAAAGATATATCGTATATCCTATTAATATTACAAGCGTAAAAGTTTGTGAGTATGTATCTTTGTTTCTCTTTCACGCAAAAACTACTGAATGGATTTTAATGAAACTACACAATTATAAATTATATAGCTTACATATCAGAATAACACATAGGCTACAATTCATAAAGATATATCGTATTTGTTGCTCTTTCACGCAAAAACTACTAAATGGATTTTAATGAAACTTCACAATAATATAGCTTACATATCAGAATAACACATAGGCTACAATTCATAGAGATATATCGTATATCCTATTAATATTATAAACGTGAAAGTTTGTGAGTATGTATCTTTGTTTCTCTTTCAAGCAAAAACTACCGAATGGATTTTAATGAAACTTCACAATAATATAGCTTACATAAAAGAATAACACATAGGCTACAATTCATAAAGATATATCGTATATCCTATTATTATTATTATCATTAATAATATTATAAACGTGAAATTTTGTGAGGAGGTATCTTTGTTGCTCTTTCACGCAAAAACTACTAAATGGATTTCGATGAAACTTCACAATAATATAGCTTACATATCAGAATAACACATAGGCTAGAATTCATAAAAATATCGCATTTGTTGCTCTTTCACGCAAAAACTACTAAATGGATTTTGATGAAACTTCACAATAATATAGCTTACATATCAGAATAACACATAAGCTACAATTCATAAAGATATATCGTATATCCTTTTAATATTATAAGCGTGGAAGTTTGTGAGTATGTATCTTTGTTTCTCTTTCACGCAAAAACTACTGAATGGATTTTGATGAAACTACATATTAATATAGCTTACATATCAGAATAACACATAGGCTACAATGTATAAATATATATCGTATTTGTTGCTTTTTCACGCAAAAACTACTAGATGGATTTTGATCAAACTTCACAATAATATAGCTTACATATCAGAATAACACATAGGCTACAATTCATAGAGATATATCGTATATCCTATTAATATTATAAACGTGAAAGTTTGTGAGTATGTATCTTTGTTTCTCTTTCACGCAAAAACTACTAAATGGATTTTGATGAAATTTCACAATAATATAGCTTACATATAAGAATAACACATAGGCTACAATTCATAAAGATATATCGTATATCCTATTAATATTATAAACGTGAAAGTTTGTGAGTATGTATTTTGTTGCTCTTTCACGCAAAAACTACTGAATGAATTTTGATGACACTTCACAGTAATATAGCTTACATATTACAATAACACATAGGCTACAATTCATAAAGATATATAGTATATCCTATTAATATTATAAGCACAATAATATAGCTTACATATCAGAATAACACATAGGCTACAATTCATAAAGATAATACATCGTATATCCTATTAATATTATAAACGTGAGTATGTATTTTGTTGCTCTTTCACGCAAAAACTACTGAATGTATTTTGATGAAACTTCACAATAATATAGCTTACATATCAGAATAACACATAGGCTACAATTCATAAAGATATATCGTATATCCTATTAATATTATAAACGTGAAAGTTTGTGAGTATGTATCTTTGTTTCTCTTTCGCGCAAAAACTACTGAATGGATTTTAATGAAACTTCACCATAATATAGCTTACATATCAGAATAAGACATAGGCTGCAATTTATAAAGGTATATCGTATATCCTATTATTATTATTATCATTAATAATATTATAAACGTGACATTTTGTGAGGAGGTATCTTTGTTGCTCTTTCACGCAAAAACTACTAAATGGATTTCGATGAAACTTCACAATAATACAGCTTACATATCAGAATTACACATAGGCTACAATTCATAAAAATATCGCATTTGTTGCTCTTTCACGCAAAAACTACTAAATGGATTTTAATGAAACTTCACAATAATATAGCTTACATATCAGAATAACACATAGGCTACAATTCATAAGATATATCGTATATCCTATTAATATTATAAGCGTGGAAGTTTGTGAGTATGTATCTTTGTTTCTCTTTCACGCAAAAACTACTGAATGGATTTTGATGAAACTACACAATAATATAGTTTACATATCAGAATAACACATAGGCTACAATTCATAAAGATGTATTGTATTTGTTGCTCTTTCACGCAAAAACTACTAAATGGATTTCGATGAAACTTCACAATAATATTGCTTACATATCAGAATAACACATAGGCTACAATTCATAGAGATATATCGTATATCCTATTAATATTATAAACGTGAAAGTTTCTGAGTATGTATCTTTGTTGCTCTTTCACGCAAAAAATACTGAATGGATTTTGACGAAACTTCACAATAATATAGCTTACATATCAGAATAACACATAGGCTACAATTTATAAAGATGTATCGTATTTGTTGCTCTTTCACGCAAAAACTACTAAATTGATTTTGATGAAACTTCACAATAATATAGCTTACATATCAGAATAACACATAGGCTACAATTCATATAGATATATCGTATATCCTATTAATATTATAAACGTGAAAGTTTGTGAGTATATATCTTTGTTTCCCTTTCACGCAAAAATTACTGAATGGATTTTGATGAAACTTCACAATAATATAGCTTACATATCACAATAACACATAGGCTACAATTCATAAAGATTTATTGTATTTGTTGCTCTTTCACGCAAAAACTACTAAATGGATTTTGATGAGACTTCACAATAATATAGCTTACATATCAGAATAACACATAGGCTACAATTCATATAGATATATCGTATATCCTATTAATATTACAAGCGTAAAAGTTTGTGAGTATGTATCTTTGTTTCTCTTTCACGCAAAAACTACTGAATGGATTTTAATGAAACTACACAATTATATAGCTTACATATCAGAATAACACATAGGCTACAATTCATAAAGATATATCGTTTTTGTTGCTCTTTCACGCAAAAACTACTAAATGGATTTTAATGAAACTTCACAATAATATAGCTTACATATCAGAATAACACATAGGCTACAATTCATAGAGATATATCGTATATCCTATTAATATTATAAACGTGAAAGTTTGTGAGTATGTATCTTTGTTTCTCTTTCAAGCAAAAACTACCGAATGGATTTTAATGAAACTTCACAATAATATAGCTTACATAAAAGAATAACACATAGGCTACAATTCATAAAGATATATCGTATATCCTATTATTATTATTATCATTAATAATATTATAAACGTGAAATTTTGTGAGGAGGTATCTTTGTTGCTCTTTCACGCAAAAACTACTAAATGGATTTCGATGAAACTTCACAATAATATAGCTTACATATCAGAATAACACATAGGCTAGAATTCATAAAAATATCGCATTTGTTGCTCTTTCACGCAAAAACTACTAAATGGATTTTGATGAAACTTCACAATAATATAGCTTACATATCAGAATAACACATAAGCTACAATTCATAAAGATATATCGTATATCCTTTTAATATTATAAGCGTGGAAGTTTGTGAGTATGTATCTTTGTTTCTCTTTCACGCAAAAACTACTGAATGGATTTTGATGAAACTACATATTAATATAGCTTACATATCAGAATAACACATAGGCTACAATGTATAAATATATATCGTATTTGTTGCTTTTTCACGCAAAAACTACTAGATGGATTTTGATCAAACTTCACAATAATATAGCTTACATATCAGAATAACACATAGGCTACAATTCATAGAGATATATCGTATATCCTATTAATATTATAAACGTGAAAGTTTGTGAGTATGTATCTTTGTTTCTCTTTCACGCAAAAACTACTAAATGGATTTTGATGAAATTTCACAATAATATAGCTTACATATAAGAATAACACATAGGCTACAATTCATAAAGATATATCGTATATCCTATTAATATTATAAACGTGAAAGTTTGTGAGTATGTATTTTGTTGCTCTTTCACGCAAAAACTACTGAATGAATTTTGATGACACTTCACAGTAATATAGCTTACATATTACAATAACACATAGGCTACAATTCATAAAGATATATAGTATATCCTATTAATATTATAAGCACAATAATATAGCTTACATATCAGAATAACACATAGGCTACAATTCATAAAGATAATACATCGTATATCCTATTAATATTATAAACGTGAGTATGTATTTTGTTGCTCTTTCACGCAAAAACTACTGAATGTATTTTGATGAAACTTCACAATAATATAGCTTACATATCAGAATAACACATAGGCTACAATTCATAAAGATATATCGTATATCCTATTAATATTATAAACGTGAAAGTTTGTGAGTATGTATCTTTGTTTCTCTTTCGCGCAAAAACTACTGAATGGATTTTAATGAAACTTCACCATAATATAGCTTACATATCAGAATAAGACATAGGCTGCAATTTATAAAGGTATATCGTATATCCTATTATTATTATTATCATTAATAATATTATAAACGTGACATTTTGTGAGGAGGTATCTTTGTTGCTCTTTCACGCAAAAACTACTAAATAGATTTCGATGAAACTTCACAATAATACAGCTTACATATCAGAATTACACATAGGCTACAATTCATAAAAATATCGCATTTGTTGCTCTTTCACGCAAAAACTACTAAATGGATTTTAATGAAACTTCACAATAATATAGCTTACATATCAGAATAACACATAGGCTACAATTCATAAGATATATCGTATATCCTATTAATATTATAAGCGTGGAAGTTTGTGAGTATGTATCTTTGTTTCTCTTTCACGCAAAAACTACCGAATGGATTTTGATGAAACTACTTATCAATATAGCTTACATATCAGAATAACACATAGGCTACAATTCATAAAGATATATTGTATTTGTTGCTCTTTCACGCAAAAACTACTAAATGGATTTTGATGAAACTTCACAATAATATAGCTTACATATCAGAATAACACATAGGCTACAATTCATAGAGATATGTCGTATATCCTATTAATATTATAAACGTGAAAGTTTGTGAGTATGTATCTTTGTTTCTCTTTCACGCAAAAACTACTGAATGGATTTTAATGAAACTTGACAATAATATAGCTTACATATTAGAATAACACATAGGCTACAATTCATAGAGATATATCGTATATCCTATTAATATTATAAACGTGAAAGTTTGTGAGTATGTATCTTTGTTGCTCTTTCACGCAAAAACTATTGAATGTATTTTGATGAAAATTCACAATAATATAGCTTACATATCAGAATAACACATAGGCTACAATTCATAAAGATATATAGTATATCCTATTAATATTATAAACGTGAAAGTTTGTGAGTATGTATCTTTGTTTCTGTTTCACGCAAAAACTACTGAATGGATTTTAATGAAACTTCACAATAAAATAGCTTACATATTAGAATAACACATAGGCTACAATTCATAAAGGTATATCGTATATCCTATTAATATTATAAACGTGAAAGTTTGTGAGTATGTATCTTTGTTGCTCTTTCACGCAAAAACTATTAGATGGATTTTGATGAAACTTCACAATAATATTGATTACATATCAGAATAACACAAAGGCTACAATTCATAAAGATATATCGTATTTGTTGCTCTTTCACGCAAAAACTACTAAATGGATTTTGATGAAACTTCACAATAATATAGCTTACATATCAGAATAACACATAGGCTACAATTCATATAGCTATATCGTATATCCTACTAATATTATAAGCGTAAAAGTTTGTGAGTATGTATCTTTGTTTCTCTTTCACGCAAAAACTACTAAATGGATTTTAATGAAACTTTACAATAATATAGCTTACATATCAGAAGAACACATAGGCTACAATTCATAAGATATATCGTATATCCTATTAATATTATAAGCGTGGAAGTTTGTGAGTATGTATCTTTGTTTCTCTTTCACGCAAAAACTACTGAATGGATTTTGATGAAACTACTTATTAATATAGCTTACATATCAGAATAACACATAGGCTACAATTCATATAGATATATCGTATATCCTATTAATATTATAAACGTGAAAGTTTTTGAGTATGTATCGTTGTTTCTCTTTCACGCAAAAACTACTTAATGGATTTTAATGAAACTTCACAATAATATAGCTTACATATTAGAATAACACATAGGCTACAATTCATTAAGATATTGCGTATATCCTATTAAAATTATAAACGTGAAAGTTTGTGAGTATGTATCTTTGTTTCTCTTTCACGCAAAAACTACTGAATGGATTTTAATGAAACTTCACAATAATATAGCTTACATATCAGAATAAGACATAGGCTGCAATTTATAAAGATATATCATGTATCCTATTATTATTATTATCATTAATAATATTATAAACGTGAAATTTTGTGAGTATGTATCTTTGTTTCTCTTTCACGCAAAAACTACTAAATGGATTTTGATGAAACTTCACAATAATATAGCTTACATATTAGAATAACACATAGGCTACAATTCATAAAGATGTATCGTATATCCTATTAATATTATAAACGTGAAATTTTGTGAGTATGTATCTTTGTTTCTCTTTCACGCAAAAACTACTGAATGGATTTTGATGAAACTACATATTAATATAGCTTACATATCAGAATAACACATAGGCTATAATGTATAAAGATATATCGTATTTGTTGCTTTTTCACGCAAAAACTACTAAATGGATTTTGATCAAACTTCACAATAATATAGCTTACATATCAGAATAACACATAGGCTACAATTCATAGAGATATATCGTATATCCTATTAATATTATAAGCGTGGAAGTTTGTGAGTATGTATCTTTGTTTCTCTTTCACGCAAAAACTACTGAATGGATTTTGATGAAATTTCACAATAATAAAGCTTACATATCAGAATAACACATAGGCTATTATTGTGAGTATGTATCTTTGTTTCTCTTTCACGCAAAAACTACCGAATGGATTTTGATGAAACTACTTATCAATATAGCTTATATATCAGAATAACACATAGGCTTCAATTCATAAAGATATATTGTATTTGTTGCTCTTTCACGCAAAAACTACTAAATGGATTTTGATGAAACTTCACAATAATATAGCTTACATATCAGAATAACACATAGGCTACAATTCATAGAGATATATCGTATATCCTATTAATATTATAAACGTGAAAGTTTGTGAGTATGTATCTTTGTTTCTCTTTCACGCAAAAACTACTGAATCGATTTTAATGAAACTTCACAATAATATAGCTTACATATTAGAATAACACATAGGCTACAATTCATAGAGATATATCGTATATCCTATTAATATTATAAACGTGAAAGTTTGTGAGTATGTATCTTTGTTGCTCTTTCACGCAAAAACTATTGAATGTATTTTGATGAAAATTCACAATAATATAGCTTACATATCAGAATAACACATAGGCTACAATTCATAAAGATATATAGTATATCCTATTAATATTATAAACGTGAAAGTTTGTGAGTATGTATCTTTGTTTCTGTTTCACGCAAAAACTACTGAATGGATTTTAATGAAACTTCACAATAATATAGCTTACATATTAGAATAACACATAGGCTACAATTCATTAAGATATTGCGTATATCCTATTAAAATTATAAACGTGAAAGTTTGTGAGTATGTATCTTTGTTGCTCTTTCACGCAAAAACCACTAGATGGATTTTGATGAAACTTCACAATAATATTGATTACATATCAGAATAACACAAAGGCTACAATTCATAAAGATATATCGTATTTGTTGCTCTTTCACGCAAAAACTACTAAATGGATTTTGATGAAACTTCACAATAATATAGCTTACATATCAGAATAACACATAGGCTACAATTCATATAGCTATATCGTATATCCTACTAATATTATAAGCGTAAAAGTTTGTGAGTATGTATCTTTGTTTCTCTTTCACGCAAAAACTACTAAATGGATTTTGATGAAACTTTACAATAATATAGCTTACATATCAGAAGAACACATAGGCTACAATTCATAAGATATATCGTATATCCTATTAATATTATAAGCGTGGAAGTTTGTGAGTATGTATCTTTGTTTCTCTTTCACGCAAAAACTACTGAATGGATTTTGATGAAACTACTTATTAATATAGCTTACATATCAGAATAACACATAGGCTACAATTCATAAAGATATATCGTATTTGTTGCTCTTTCACCCAAAAACTATTAAATGGATTTTGATGAAACTTCAAAATAATATAGCTTAGATATCAGAATAACACATAGGCTACAATTCATAGAGATATATAACGTATATCCTATTAATATTATAAACGTGAAAGTTTGTGAGTATGTATCTTTGTTTCTCTTTCACGCAAAAACTACTGAATGGATTTTAATGAAACTTCACAATAATATAGCTTACATATTAGAATAACACATAGGCTTCAATTCATAGAGATATATCGTATATCCTATTAATATTATAAACGTGAAAATTTGTGAGTATGTATCTTTGTTGCTCTTTCACGCAAAAACTACTGAATGTATTTTGATGAAAATTCACAATAATATAGCTTACATATCAGAATAACAGATAGGCTACAATTCATAAAGATATATCGTATATCCTATTAATATTATAAACGTGAAAGTTTGTGAGTATGTATCTTTGTTTCTCTTTCACGCAAAGACTACTGAATGGATTTTGATGAAACTTCACAATAATATAGCTTACATATCAGAATAACACATAGGCTACAATTCATAAAGATATATCGTATTTCTTGATCTTTCACGCAAAAACTACTAAATGGATTTTGATGAAACTTCACAATATTATAGCTTACATATCGGAATAACACATAGGCTACAATTCATAGAGATATATCGTATATCCTATTAATATTATAAACGTGAAAGTTTGTGAGTATGTATCTTTGTTGCTCTTTCACGCAAAAACTACTGAATGGATTTTGATGAAACTTCACAATTATATAGCTTACATATCAGAATAACACAAAGGCTACAATTCATAGAGATATATCGTATATCCTATTACTATTATAAACCTGAAAGTTTGTGAGTATGTATCTTTGTTGCTCTTTCACGCAAAAACTAATGAATGGATTTTGATGAAACTTCACAATAATATAGCTTACATATCAGAATAAGACATAGGCTACAATTCATAAAGATATATCGTATTTGTTGCTCTTTCACGCAAAAACTACTGAATGGATTTTGATGAAACTTCACAATAATATAGCTTACATATCAGAATAACACAAAGGCTAAAATTCATAGAGATATATCGTATATCCTATTAATATTATAAACGTGAAAGTTTGTGAGTATGTATCTTTGTTGCTCTTTCACGCAAAAACTACTGAATGGATTTTGATGAAACTTCACAATAATATAGCTTACATATCAGAATAACACATAGGCTAGAATTCATAAAGATATATCGTATTTGTTGCTCTTTCACGCAAAAACTACTAAATGGATTTTGATGAAACTTCACAATAATATAGCTTACATATCAGAATATTACATAGGCTACAATTCATATAGATATATCGTATATCCTATTAATATTATAAGCGTAAAAGTTTGTGAGTATGTATCTTTGTTTCTCTTTCACGCAAAAACTACTGAATGGATTTTGATGAAACTACACAATAATATAGCTTACATATCAGAATAACCCATATATATATACAATTCATAATGATATATCGTATTTGTTGCTCTTTCACGCAAAAACTACTGAATGGATTTTGATAAAACTTCACAATAACATAGCTTACATATCGGAATAACACATAGGCTACAATTCATAGAGATATATCGTATATCCTATTCATATTATAAACGTGAAAGTTTGTGAGTATGTATCTTTATTGCTCTTTCACGCAAAAACTACTAAATGGATTTTGATGAAACTTCACAATAATATAGCTTACATATCAGAATAACACATAGGCTACAATTCATAAAGATATATCGTATTTCTTGCTCTTTTACGCAAAAACTACTAAATGGATTTTGATGAAACTTCACAATATTATAGCTTACATATCGGAATAACACATAGGCTACAATTCATAGAGATATATCGTATATCCTATTTATATTATAAACGTGAAAGTTTGTGAGTATGTATCTTTGTTGCTCTTTCACGCAAAAACTACCGAATGGATTTTGATGAAACTTCACAATTATATAGCTTACATATCAGAATAACACAAAGGCTACAATTCATAGAGATATATCGTATATCCTATTACTATTATAAACCTGAAAGTTTGTGAGTATGTATCTTTGTTGCTCTTTCACGCAAAAACTACTGAATGGATTTTGATGAAACTTCACAATAATATAGCTTACATATCAGAATAACACATAGGCTACAATTCATAAAGATATATCGTATTTGTTGCTCTTTCACGCAAAAACTACTGAATGGATTTTGATGAAACTTCACAATAATATAGCTTACATATCAGAATAACACAAAGGCTAAAATTCATAGAGATATATCGTATATCCTATTAATATTATAAACGTGAAAGTTTGTGAGTATGTATCTTTGTTGCTCTTTTACGCAAAAACTACTGAATGGATTTTGATGAAACTTCACAATAATATAGCTTACATATCAGAATAACACATAGGCTAGAATTCATAAAGA
Organism: Platycheirus rosarum; assembly: GCA_963971375.1. Taxonomy (NCBI): domain Eukaryota; kingdom Metazoa; phylum Arthropoda; class Insecta; order Diptera; family Syrphidae; genus Platycheirus; species Platycheirus rosarum. The sequence continues at coordinate 181,049 of CAXARV010000140.1, forward strand.
TATATCGTATTTGTTGCTCTTTCACGCAAAAACTACTAAATGGATTTTGATGAAACTTCACAATAATATAGCTTACATATCAGAATATTACATAGGCTACAATTCATATAGATATATCGTATATCCTATTAATATTATAAGCGTAAAAGTTTGTGAGTATGTATCTTTGTTTCTCTTTCACGCAAAAACTACTGAATGGATTTTGATGAAACTACACAATAATATAGCTTACATATCAGAATAACACATATATATATACAATTCATAAAGATATATCGTATTTGTTGCTCTTTCACGCAAAAACTACTAAATGGATTTTGATAAAACTTCACAATAACATAGCTTACATATCGGAATAACACATAGGCTACAATTCATAGAGATATATCGTATATCCTATTCATATTATAAACGTGAAAGTTTGTGAGTATGTATCTTTATTGCTCTTTCACGCAAAAACTACTGAATGGATTTTGATGAAACTTCACAATAATATAGCTTACATATCAGAACAACACATAGGCTACAATTCATAAAGATATATCGTATATCCTATTATTATTATTATCATTAATAATATTATAAACGTTAAATTTTGTGAGTAGGTATCTTTGTTGCTCTTTCACGCAAAAACTACAAAATGGATTTTGATGAAACTTCACAATAATATAGCTTACATATCAGAAAAACACATAGGCTACAATTCATAAAAATATCGCATTTGTTGCTCTTTCACGCAAAAACTACTAAATGGATTTTAATGAAAGTTCACAATAATATAGCTTACATATCAGAATAACACATAGGCTACAATTCATAAAGATATATCGTATTTCTTGCTCTTTCACGCAAAAACTACTTAATGGATTTTTATGAAACTTCACAATATTATAGCTTACATATCGGAATAACACATAGGCTACAATTCATAGAGATATATCGTATATCCTTTTAATATTATAAACGTGAAAGTTTGTGAGTATGTATCTTTGTTGCTCTTTCACGCAAAAACTACTGAATGGATTTTGATGAAACTTCACAATAATATAGCTTACATATCAGAATAACACATAGGCTACAATTCATAGAGATATATCGTATATCCTATTAATATTATAAACGTGAAAGTTTGTGAGTATGTATCTTTGTTGCTTTTTCACGCAAAAACTACTGAATGGATTTTGATGAAACTTCACAATAATATAGCTTACATATCAGAATAACACATAGGCTACAATTCATATAGATATATCGTATATCCTATTAATATTATAAACGTGAAAGTTTGTGAGTATGTATCTTTGTTAGTCTTTCACGCAAAAACTACTGAATGGATTTTTATGAAACTTCACAATAATATAGCCTACATATCAGAATAACACATAGGCTACAATTCATAGAGATATATTGTATATCCTATTAATATTATAAACGTGAAAGTTTGTGAGTATGTATCTTTGTTGCTCTTTCACGCAAAAACTACTTAATGGATTTTGATGAAACTTCACAATAATATAGCTTACATATCAGAATAACAAATAGGCTAAAATTCATAAAGATATATCGTATTTGTTGCTCTTTCACGCAAAAACTACTAAATGGATTTTGATGAAACTTCACAATAATATAGCTTACATATCAGAATAACACATAGGCTACAATTCATAGAGATATATCGTATATCCTAATAATAATATAAACGTGAATGTTTGTGAGTATGTATCTTTGTTGCTCTTTCAAGCAAAAACTACTGAATGGATTTTGATGAAACTACACAATAATATAGCTTACATATCAGAATAACACATATATATATACAATTCATAAAGATATATCACATTTGTTGCTCTTTCACGCAAAAATGATGAAACTTCACAATAATATAGCTTACATATCAGAATAACACATAGGCTACAATTCATAGAGATATATCGTATATCCTAATAATATTATAAACGTGAATGTTTGTGAGTATGTATCTTTGTTGCTCTTTCAAGCAAAAACTACTGAATGGATTTTGATGAAACTTCACAATAATATAGCTTACATATCAGAATAACACATAGGCTACAATTCATAGAGATATATCGTATATCCTTTTAATATTATAAATCTTTGTTGCTCTTTCACGCAAAAGCTACTGAATGGATTTTGATGAAACTTCACAATAATATAGCTTACATATCGGAATAACACATAGGCTACAATTCATAGAGATATATCGTATATCCTATTAATATTATAAACGTGAAAGTTTGTGAGTATGTATCTTTGTTGCTCTTTCATGCAAAAACTACTGAATGGATTTTGATGAAACTTCACAATTATATAGCTTACATATCAGAATAACACAAAGGCTACAATTCATAGAGATATATCGTATATCCTATTACTATTATAAACCTGAAAGTTTGTGAGTATGTATCTTTGTTGCTCTTTCACGCAAAAACTACTTAATGGATTTTGATGAAACTTCACAATAATATAGCTTACATATCAGAATAACACATAGGCTACAATTCATAAAGATATATCGTATTTGTTGCTCTTTCACGCAAAAACTACTGAATGGATTTTGATGAAACTTCACAATAATATAGCTTACATATCAGAATAACACAAAGGCTAAAATTCATAGAGATATATCGTATATCCTATTAATATTATAAACGTGAAAGTTTGTGAGTATGTATCTTTGTTGCTCTTTCACGCAAAAACTACTGAATGGATTTTGATGAAACTTCACAATAATATAGCTTACATATCAGAATAACACATAGGCTAGAATTCATAAAGATATATCGTATTTGTTGCTCTTTCACGCAAAAACTACTAAAGGGATTTTAATGAAACTTCACAATAATATAGCTTACATATCAGAATATTACATAGGCTACAATTCATATAGATATATCGTATATCCTATTAATATTATAAACGGGAAAGTTTGTGAGTATGTATCTTTGTTGCTCTTTCACGCAAAAACTACTGAATGGATTTTGATGAAACTACACAATAATATAGCTTACATATCAGAATAACACATATATATATACAATTCATAAAGATATATCGTATTTGTTGCTCTTTCACGCAAAAATGATGAAACTTCACAATAATATAGCTTACATATCAGAATAACACATAGGCTACAATTCATAGAGATATATCGTATATCCTAATAATATTATAAACGTGAATGTTTGTGAGTATGTATCTTTGTTGCTCTTTCAAGCAAAAACTACTGAATGGATTTTGATGAAACTTCACAATAATATAGCTTACATATCAGAATAACACATAGGCTACAACTCATAGAGATATATCGTATATCCTTTTAATATTATAAATCTTTGTTGCTCTTTCACGCAAAAGCTACTGAATGGATTTTGATGAAACTTCACAATAATATAGCTTACATATCGGAATAACACATAGGCTACAATTCATAGAGATATATCGTATATCCTATTAATATTATAAACGTGAAAGTTTGTGAGTATGTATCTTTGTTGCTCTTTCATGCAAAAACTACTGAATGGATTTTGATGAAACTTCACAATTATATAGCTTACATATCAGAATAACACAAAGGCTACAATTCATAGAGATATATCGTATATCCTATTACTATTATAAACCTGAAAGTTTGTGAGTATGTATCTTTGTTGCTCTTTCACGCAAAAACTACTTAATGGATTTTGATGAAACTTCACAATAATATAGCTTACATATCAGAATAACACATAGGCTACAATTCATAAAGATATATCGTATTTGTTGCTCTTTCACGCAAAAACTACTGAATGGATTTTGATGAAACTTCACAATAATATAGCTTACATATCAGAATAACACAAAGGCTAAAATTCATAGAGATATATCGTATATCCTATTAATATTATAAACGTGAAAGTTTGTGAGTATGTATCTTTGTTGCTCTTTCACGCAAAAACTACTGAATGGATTTTGATGAAACTTCACAATAATATAGCTTACATATCAGAATAACACATAGGCTAGAATTCATAAAGATATATCGTATTTGTTGCTCTTTCACGCAAAAACTACTAAAGGGATTTTAATGAAACTTCACAATAATATAGCTTACATATCAGAATATTACATAGGCTACAATTCATATAGATATATCGTTTATCCTATTAATATTATAAGCGTAAATGTTTGTGAGTATGTATCTTTGTTTCTCTTTCACGCAAAAACTACTGAATGGATTTTGATGAAACTACACAATAATATAGCTTACATATCAGAATAACACATATATATATACAATTCATAAAGATATATCGTATTTGTTGCTCTTTCACGCAAAAATGATGAAACTTCACAATAATATAGCTTACATATCAGAATAACACATAGGCTACAATTCATAGAGATATATCGTATATCCTAATAATATTATAAACGTGAATGTTTGTGAGTATGTATCTTTGTTGCTCTTTCAAGCAAAAACTACTGAATGGATTTTGATGAAACTTCACAATAATATAGCTTACATATCAGAATAACACATAGGCTACAATTCATAAAGACATATCGTATTTGTTGCTCTTTCAGGCAAAAACTACTAAATGGATTTTGATTAAACTTCACAATATATATCTTACATATCAGAATAATACATAGGCTACAATTCGTAAAGATATATTGTATTTGTTGCTCTTTCACACAAAAACTACTAAATGGATTTTGATAAAACTTCACAATAATATAGCTTACATATCAGAATAACACATAGGCTACAATTCATAGAGATATATCGTATATCCTTTTAATATTATAAATCTTTGTTGCTCTTTCACGCAAAAGCTACTGAATGGATTTTGATGAAACTTCACAATAATAAAGCTTACATATCGGAATAACACATAGGCTACAATTCATAGAGATATATCGTATATCCTATTAATATTATAAACGTGAAAGTTTGTGAGTATGTATCTTTGTTGCTCTTTCACGCAAAAACTACTGAATGGATTTTGATGAAACTTCACAATTATATAGCTTACATATCAGAATAACACAAAGGCTACAATTCATAAAGATATATCGTATTTGTTGCTCTTTCACACAAAAACTACTAAATGGATTTTGATGAAACTTCACAATAATATAGCTTAGATATCAGAATAGCACATAGGCTACATTTCATAGAGATATATCGTATATCCTATTAATATTATAAACGTGAAAGTTTGTGAGTATGTATCTTTGTTGCTGAAAAAGGCTACAATTCATATAGATATATCGTATATCCTATTAATATTATAAACGTGAAAGTTTGTGAGTATGTATCTTTGTTGGTCTTTCACGCAAAAACTACTGAATGGATTTTTATGAAACTTCACAATAATATAGCCTACATATCAGAATAACACATAGGCTACAGTTCATAGAGATATATTGTATATCCTATTAATATTATAAACGTGAAAGTTTGTGAGTATGTATCTTTGTTGCTCTTTCACGCAAAAACTACTTAATGGATTTTGATGAAACTTCACAATAATATAGCTTACATATCAGAATAACAAATAGGCTAAAATTCATAAAGATATATCGTATTTGTTGCTCTTTCACGCAAAAACTACTAAATGGATTTTGATGAAACTTCACAATAATATAGCTTACATATCAGAATAACACATAGGCTACAATTCATAGAGATATATCGTATATCCTAATAATATTATAAACGTGAATGTTTGTGAGTATGTATCTTTGTTGCTCTTTCAAGCAAAAACTACTGAATGGATTTTGATGAAACTACACAATAATATAGCTTACATATCAGAATAACATATATATATATACAATTCATAAAGATATATCGTATTTGTTGCTCTTTCACGCAAAAATGATGAAACTTCACAATAATATAGCTTACATATCAGAATAACACATAGGCTACAATTCATAGAGATATATCGTATATCCTAATAATATTATAAACGTGAATGTTTGTGAGTATGTATCTTTGTTGCTCTTTCAAGCAAAAACTACTGAATGGATTTTGATGAAACTTCACAATAATATAGCTTACATATCAGAATAACACATAGGCTACAATTCATAGAGATATATCGTATATCCTTTTAATATTATAAATCTTTGTTGCTCTTTCACGCAAAAGCTACTGAATGGATTTTGATGAAACTTCACAATAATATAGCTTACTTATCGGAATAACACATAGGCTACAATTCATAGAGATATATCGTATATCCTATTAATATTATAAACGTGAAAGTTTGTGAGTATGTATCTTTGTTGCTCTTTCACGCAAAAACTACTGAATGGATTTTGATGAAACTTCACAATTATATAGCTTACATATCAGAATAACACAAAGGCTACAATTCATAGAGATATATCGTATATCCTATTACTATTATAAACCTGAAAGTTTGTGAGTATGTATCTTTGTTGCTCTTTCACGCAAAAACTACTGAATGGATTTTGATGAAACTTCACAATAATATAGCTTACATATCAGAATAACACATAGGCTACAATTCATAAAGATATATCGTATTTGTTGCTCTTTCACGTAAAAACTACTGAATGGATTTTTATGAAACTTCACAATAATATAGCTTACATATCAGAATAACACAAAGGCTAAAATTCATAGAGATATATCGTATATCCTATTAATATTATAAACGTGAAAGTTTGTGAGTATGTATCTTTTTTGCTCTTTCACGCAAAAACTACTGAATGGATTTTGATGAAACTTCACAATAATATAGCTTACATTTCAGAATAACACATAGGCTAGAATTCATAAAGATATATCGTATTTGTTGCTCTTTCACGCAAAAACTACTAAAGGGATTTTGATGAAACTTCACAATAATATAGCTTACATATCAGAATATTACATAGGCTACAATTCATATAGATATATCGTATATCCTATTAATATTATAAGCGTAAAAGTTTGTGAGTATGTATCTTTGTTTCTCTTTCACGCAAAAACTACTGAATGGATTTTGATGAAACTACACAATAATATAGCTTACATATCAGAATAACACATATCTATATACAATTCATAAAGATATATCGTATTTGTTGCTCTTTCACGCAAAAATGATGAAACTTCACAATAATATAGCTTACATATCAGAATAACACATAGGCTACAATTCATAGAGATATATCGTATATCCTAATAATATTATAAACGTGAATGTTTGTGAGTATGTATCTTTGTTGCTCTTTCAAGCAAAAACTACTGAATGGATTTTGATGAAACTTCACAATAATATAGCTTACATATCAGAATAACACATAGGCTACAATTCATAAAGATATATCGTATTTGTTGCTCTTTCAGGCAAAAACTACTAAATGGATTTTGATTAAACTTCACAATATATATCTTACATATCAGAATAATGCATAGGCTACAATTCGTAAAGATATATTGTATTTGTTGCTCTTTCACACAAAAACTACTAAATGGATTTTGATAAAACTTCACAATAATATAGCTTACATATCAGAATAACACATAGGCTACAATTCATAGAGATATATCGTATATCCTTTTAATATTATAAATCTTTGTAGCTCTTTCACGCAAAAGCTACTGAATGGATTTTGATGAAACTTCACAATAATATAGCTTACATATCGGAATAACACATAGGCTACAATTCATAGAGATATATCGTATATCCTATTAATATTATAAACGTGAAAGTTTGTGAGTATGTATCTTTGTTGCTCTTTCACGCAAAAACTACTGAATGGATTTTGATGAAACTTCACAATTATATAGCTTACATATCAGAATAACACAAAGGCTACAATTCATAGAGATATATCGTATATCCTATTACTATTATAAACGTGAAAGTTTGTGAGTATGTATCTTTGTTGCTCTTTCACGCAAAAACTACTGAATGGATTTTGATGAAACTTCACAATAATATAGCTTACATATCAGAATAACACATAGGCTACAATTCATAAAGATATATCGTATTTGTTGCTCTTTCACGCAAAAACTACTGAATGGATTTTGATGAAACTTCACAATAATATAGCTTACATATCAGAATAACACAAAGGCTAAAATTCATAGAGATATATCGTATATCCTATTAATAATATAAACGTGAATGTTTGTGAGTATGTATCTTTGTTGCTCTTTCACGCAAAAACTACTGAATGGATTTTGATGAAACTTCACAATAATATAGCTTACATATCAGAATAACACATAGGCTAGAATTCATAAAGATATATCGTATTTGTTGCTCTTTCACGCAAAAACTACTAAATGGATTTTGATGAAACTTCACAATAATATAGCTTACATATCAGAATATTACATAGGCTACAATTCATATAGATATATCGTATATCCTATTAATATTATAAGCGTAAAAGTTTGTGAGTATGTATCTTTGTTTCTCTTTCACGCAAAAACTACTGAATGGATTTTGATGAAACTACACAATAATATAGCTTACATATCAGAATAACACATATATATATACAATTCATAAAGATATATCGTATTTGTTGCTCTTTCACGCAAAAACTACTAAATGGATTTTGATAAAACTTCACAATAACATAGCTTACATATCGGAATAACACATAGGCTACAATTCATAGAGATATATCGTATATCCTATTCATATTATAAACGTGAAAGTTTGTGAGTATGTATCTTTATTGCTCTTTCACGCAAAAACTACTGAATGGATTTTGATGAAACTTCACAATAATATAGCTTACATATCAGAATAACACATAGGCTACAATTCATAAAGATATATCGTATATCCTATTATTATTATTATCATTAATAATATTATAAACGTGAAATTTTGTGAGTAGGTATCTTTGTTGCTCTTTCACGCAAAAACTACTGAATGGATTTTGATGAAACTTCACAATAATATAGCTTACATATCAGAATAACACATAGGCTACAATTCATAGAGATATATCGTATATCCTATTAATATTATAAACGTGAAAGTTTGTGAGTATGTATCTTTGTTGCTCTTTCACGCAAAAACTACTGAATTGATTTTGATGAAACTTCACAATAATATAGCTTATATATCAGAATAACACATAGGCTACAATTCATAGAGATATATCGTATATCCTATTAATATTATAAACGTGAAAGTTTGTGAGTATGTATCTTTGTTGCTCTTTCACGCAAAAACTACTGAATGGATTTTGATGAAACTTCACAATAATATAGCTTACATATCAGAATAACACATAGGCTACAATTCATAGAGATATATCGTATATCCTATTAATATTATAAACGTGAAAGTTTGTGAGTATGTATCTTTGTTGCTCTTTCACGCAAAAACTACTGAATTGATTTTGATGAAACTTCACAATAATATAGCTTACATATCAGAATAACACATAGGCTACAATTCATAAAGATATATCGTATTTGTTGCTCTTTCACGCAAAAACTACTAAATGGATTTTGATGAAACTTCACAATAATATAGCTTACATATCAGAATAACACATAGGCTACAATTCATAGAAATATATCGTATATCCTAATAATATTATAAACGTGAATGTTTGTGAGTATGTATCTTTGTTGCTCTTTCACGCAAAAACTACTGAATGGATTTTGATGAAACTTCACAATAATATAGCTTACATATCAGAATAACACATAGGCTACAATTCATAAAGATAGATCGTATTTGTTGCCTTTCAGGCAAAAACTACTAAATGGATTTTGATTAAACTTCACAATATATATCTTACATATCAGAATAACACATAGGCTACAATTCATAAAGATATATCGTATTTGTTGCTCTTTCACACAAAAACTACTAAATGGATTTTGATAAAACTTCACAATAATATAGCTTACATATCAGAATAACACATAGGCTACAATTCATAGACATATATCGTATATCCTATTAATATTATAAATCTTTGTTGCTCTTTCACGCAAAAACTACTGAATGGATTTTGATGAAACTTCACAATAATATAGCTTACATATTACAATAACACATAGGCTACAATTCATAAAGATATATCGTATATCCTATTAATATTATAAACGTGAAAGTTTAGGGGTATGTATTTTTGTTGCTCTTTCACGCAAAAACTACTGAATGGATTTTGATGAAACTTCACAATAATATAGCTTACATATCAGAATAACACATAGACTACAATTCATAAAGATATATCGTGTTTGTTGCTCTTTCACGCAAAAACTACTAAATGGATTTTGTAGAAACTTCACAATAATATAGCTTACATATCAGAATAACACATAGGCTACAGTTTATAGAGATATATCGTATATCCTATTAATATTATAAACGTGAAAGTTTGTGAATATGTATCTTTGTTGCTCTTTCACGCAAAAACTACTGAATGGATTTTGATAAAACTTCACAATAATAAAGCTTACATATCAGAATAACACATAGGCTACAATTCATAAAGATATATCGTATTTGTTGCTCTTTCACGCAAAAACTACTAAATGGATTTTGATTAAACTTCACAATATATAGCTTACATATCAGAATAACACAAAGGCTACAATTCATAAAGATATATCGTATTTGTTGCTCTTTCACACAAGAACTACTAAATGGATTTTGATGAAACTTCACAATAATATAGCTTAGATATCAGAATAGCACATAGGCTACATTTCATAGAGATATATCGTATATCCTATTAATATTATAAACGTGAAAGTTTGTGAGTATGTATCTTTGTTGCTTTTTCACGCAAAAACTACTGAATGGATTTTGATGAAACTTCACAATAATATAGCTTACATATCAGAATAACACATAGGCTACAATTCATATAGATATATCGTATATCCTATTAATATTAAAAACGTGAAAGTTTGTGAGTATGTATCTTTGTTGGTCTTTCACGCAAAAACTACTGAATGGATTTTTATGAAACTTCACAATAATATAGCCTACATATCAGAATAACACATAGGCTACAATTCATTGAGATATATTGTATATCCTATTAATATTATAAACGTGAAAGTTTGTGAGTATGTATCTTTGTTGCTCTTTCACGCAAAAACTACTGAATTGATTTTGATGAAACTTCACAATAATATAGCTTATATATCAGAATAACACATAGGCTACAATTCATAGAGATATATCGTATATCCTATTAATATTATAAACGTGAAAGTTTGTGAGTATGTATCTTTGTTGCTCTTTCACGCAAAAACTACTGAATGGATTTTGATGAAACTTCACAATAATATAGCTTACATATCAGAATAACACATAGGCTACAATTCATAGAGATATATCGTATATCCTATTAATATTATAAACGTGAAAGTTTGTGAGTATGTATCTTTGTTGCTCTTTCACGCAAAAACTACTGAATTGATTTTGATGAAACTTCACAATAATATAGCTTACATATCAGAATAACACATAGGCTACAATTCATAAAGATATATCGTATATCCTATTATTATTATTATCATTAATAATATTATAAACGTGAAATTTTGTGAGTAGGTATCTTTGTTGCTCTTTCACGCAAAAACTACTGAATGGATTTTGATGAAACTTCACAATAATATAGCTTACATATCAGAATAACACATAGGCTACAATTCATAGAGATATATCGTATATCCTATTAATATTATAAACGTGAAAGTTTGTGAGTATGTATCTTTGTTGCTCTTTCACGCAAAAACTACTGAATTGATTTTGATGAAACTTCACAATAATATAGCTTATATATCAGAATAACACATAGGCTACAATTCATAGAGATATATCGTATATCCTATTAATATTATAAACGTGAAAGTTTGTGAGTATGTATCTTTGTTGCTCTTTCACGCAAAAACTACTGAATGGATTTTGATGAAACTTCACAATAATATAGCTTACATATCAGAATAACACATAGGCTACAATTCATAGAGATATATCGTATATCCTATTAATATTATAAACGTGAAAGTTTGTGAGTATGTATCTTTGTTGCTCTTTCACGCAAAAACTACTGAATTGATTTTGATGAAACTTCACAATAATATAGCTTACATATCAGAATAACACATAGGCTACAATTCATAAAGATATATCGTATTTGTTGCTCTTTCACGCAAAAACTACTAAATGGATTTTGATGAAACTTCACAATAATATAGCTTACATATCAGAATAACACATAGGCTACAATTCATAGAAATATATCGTATATCCTAATAATATTATAAACGTGAATGTTTGTGAGTATGTATCTTTGTTGCTCTTTCACGCAAAAACTACTGAATGGATTTTGATGAAACTTCACAATAATATAGCTTACATATCAGAATAACACATAGGCTACAATTCATAAAGATAGATCGTATTTGTTGCCTTTCAGGCAAAAACTACTAAATGGATTTTGATTAAACTTCACAATATATATCTTACATATCAGAATAACACATAGGCTACAATTCATAAAGATATATCGTATTTGTTGCTCTTTCACACAAAAACTACTAAATGGATTTTGATAAAACTTCACAATAATATAGCTTACATATCAGAATAACACATAGGCTACAATTCATAGACATATATCGTATATCCTATTAATATTATAAATCTTTGTTGCTCTTTCACGCAAAAACTACTGAATGGATTTTGATGAAACTTCACAATAATATAGCTTACATATTACAATAACACATAGGCTACAATTCATAAAGATATATCGTATATCCTATTAATATTATAAACGTGAAAGTTTAGGGGTATGTATTTTTGTTGCTCTTTCACGCAAAAACTACTGAATGGATTTTGATGAAACTTCACAATAATATAGCTTACATATCAGAATAACACATAGACTACAATTCATAAAGATATATCGTGTTTGTTGCTCTTTCACGCAAAAACTACTAAATGGATTTTGTAGAAACTTCACAATAATATAGCTTACATATCAGAATAACACATAGGCTACAGTTTATAGAGATATATCGTATATCCTATTAATATTATAAACGTGAAAGTTTGTGAATATGTATCTTTGTTGCTCTTTCACGCAAAAACTACTGAATGGATTTTGATAAAACTTCACAATAATAAAGCTTACATATCAGAATAACACATAGGCTACAATTCATAAAGATATATCGTATTTGTTGCTCTTTCACGCAAAAACTACTAAATGGATTTTGATTAAACTTCACAATATATAGCTTACATATCAGAATAACACAAAGGCTACAATTCATAAAGATATATCGTATTTGTTGCTCTTTCACACAAGAACTACTAAATGGATATTGATGAAACTTCACAATAATATAGCTTAGATATCAGAATAGCACATAGGCTACATTTCATAGAGATATATCGTATATCCTATTAATATTATAAACGTGAAAGTTTGTGAGTATGTATCTTTGTTGCTTTTTCACGCAAAAACTACTGAATGGATTTTGATGAAACTTCACAATAATATAGCTTACATATCAGAATAACACATAGGCTACAATTCATATAGATATATCGTATATCCTATTAATATTATAAACGTGAAAGTTTGTGAGTATGTATCTTTGTTGGTCTTTCACGCAAAAACTACTGAATGGATTTTTATGAAACTTCACAATAATATAGCCTACATATCAGAATAACACATAGGCTACAATTCATTGAGATATATTGTATATCCTATTAATATTATAAACGTGAAAGTTTGTGAGTATGTATCTTTGTTGCTCTTTCACGCAAAAACTACTTAATGGACTTTGATGAAACTTCACAATAATATAGCTTACATATCAGAATAACAAATAGGCTAAAATTCATAAAGATATATCGTATTTGTTGCTCTTTCACGCAAAAACTACTAAATGGATTTTGATGAAACTTCACAATAATATAGCTTACATATCAGAATAACACATAGGCTACAATTCATAGAGATATATCGTATATCCTAATAATATTATAAACGTGAATGTTTGTGAGTATGTATCTTTGTTGCTCTTTCAAGCAAAAACTACTGAATGGATTTTGATGAAACTTCACAATAATATAGCTTACATATCAGAATAACACATAGGCTACAATTCATAAAGATATATCGTATTTGTTGCTCTTTCAGGCAAAAACTACTAAATGGATTTTGATTAAACTTCACAATATATATCTTACATATCAGAATAATACATAGGCTACAATTCGTAAAGATATATCGTATTTGTTGCTCTTTCACACAAAAACTACTAAATGGATTTTGATAAAACTTCACAATAATATAGCTTACATATCAGAATAACACATAGGCTACAATTCATAGAGATATATCGTATATCCTTTTAATATTATAAATCTTTGTTGCTCTTTCACGCAAAAGCTACTGAATGGATTTTGATGAAACTTCACAATAATATAGCTTACATATCAGAATAACACATAGGCTACAATTCATATAGATATATCGTATATCCTATTAATATTATAAGCGTAAAAGTTTGTGAGTATGTATCTTTGTTTCTCTTTCACGCAAAAACTACTGAATGGATTTTGATGAAACTACACAATAATATAGCTTACATATCAGAATAACACATAGGCTACAATTCATAAAGATATATCGTATTTGTTGCTCTTTCACGCAAAAACTACTAAATGGATTTTGTAAAACTTTACAATATTATAGCTTACATATCGGAATAACACATAGGCTACAATTCATATAGATATATCGTATATCCTTTTAATATTATAAACGTGAAAGTTTGTGAGTATGTATCTTTGTTGCTCTTTCACGCAAAAACTACTGAATGGATTTTGATGAAACTTCACAATAATATAGCTTACATATCAGAATAACACATAGGCTACAATTCATAGAGATATATCGTATATCCTATTAATATTATAAACGTGAAAGTTTGTGAGTATGTATCTTTGTTGCTCTTTCACGCAAAAACTACTGAATGGATTTTGATGAAACTTCACAATAATATAGCTTACATATCAGAATTACACATAGGCTACAATTCATAAAGATATATCGTATTTGTTGCTCTTTCACGCAAAAACTACCAAATGGATTTTGATGAAACTTCACAATAATATAGCTTACATATCAGAATATTACATAGGCTACAATTCATATAGATATATCGTATATCCTATTAATATTATAAGCGTAAAAGTTTGTGAGTATGTATCTTTGTTTCTCTTTCACGCAAAAACTACTAAATGGATTTTGATGAAACTACACAATAATATAGCTTACATATCAGAATAACACATAGGCTACAATTCATAAAGATATATCGTATTTGTTGCTCTTTCACGCAAAAACTACTAAATGGATTTTGATGAAACTTCACAATATTATAGCTTACATATCGGAATAACACATAGGCTACAACTCAGAGATATATCGTATATCCTATTAATATTATAAACGTGAAAGTTTGTGAGTATGTATCTTTGTTGCTCTTTCACGCAAAAACTACTGAATGGATTTTGATGAAACTTCACAATAATATAGCTTACATATCAGAATAACACATAGGCTACAATTCATAGAGATATATCGATTATCCTATTAATATTATAAACGTGAAAGTTTGTGAGTATGTATCTTTGTTGCTCTTTCACGCAAAAACTACTAAATGGATTTTGATGAAACTTTACAATAATATAGCTTACATATCAGAATAACACATAGGCTACAATTCATAAAGATATATCGTATTTGTTGCTCTTTCACGCAAAAACTACTAAATGGATTTTGATGAAACTTCACAATAATATAGCTTACATATCAGAATATTACATAGGCTACAATTCATATAGATATAGTATATCCTATTAATATTAGAAGCGTAACAGTTTGTGAGTATGTATCTTTGTTTCTCTTTCACGCAAAAACTACTGAATGGATTTTGGTGAAACTACACAATAGTATAGCTTACATATCAGAATAACACATAGGCTACAATTCATAAAGATATATCGTATATCCTTTTATTATTATTATCATTAATAATATTATAAACGTGAAATTTTGTGAGTAGGTATCTTTGTTGCTCTATCACGCAAAAACTACTAAATGGATTTCGATGAAACTTCACAATAATATAGCTTACATAACACATAGGCTACAATTCATATAGATAGATTGTATATCCTATTAATATTATAAGCGTATAAGTTTGTGAGTATGTATCTTTGTTTCTCTTTCACGCAAAAACTACTGAATGGATTTTGATGAAACTACACAATAATATAGCTTACATATCAGAATAACACATAGGCTACAATTCATAAAGATATATCGTATTTGTTGCTCTTTCACGCAAAAACTACTAAATGGATTTTGATGAAACTTCACAATTATATAGATTACATATCAGAATAACACATAGGCTACAATTCATAGAGATATATCGTATATCCTAATAATATTATAAACGTGAAAGTTTGTGAGTATGTATCTTTGTTGCTCTTTCACGCAAAAACTACTGAATGGATTTTGATGAAACTTCACAATAATATAGCTTACATATCAGAATAACACAAAGGCTACAATTCATAAAGATATATCGTATTTGTTGCTCTTTCACGCAAAAACTACTAAAAGGATTTTGATAAAACTTCACAATATATAGCTTTCATATCAGAATAACACATAGGCTACAATTCATAAAGATATATCGTATTTGTTGCTGTTTCACACAAAAACTACAAAATGGATTTTGATAAAACTTCACAATAATATAGCTTACATATCAGAATAACACATAGGCTACAATTCATAGAGATATATCGTATATCCTATTAATATTATAAACGTGAAAGTTTGTGAGTATGTATCTTTGTTGCTCTTTCACGCAAAAACTACTGAAGGGATTTCGATGAAACTTCACAATAATATAGCTTACATATCAGAATAACACATAGGCTACAAGTCATAGAAATATATCGTATATCCTATTAATATTATAAACGTGAAAGTTTGTAAGTATGTATCTTTGTTGCTCTTTCACGCAAAAACTACTGAATGGATTTTGATGAAACTTCACAATAATATAGCTTACATATCAGAATAACACATAGCTACAATTCATAAATATCTATCGTATATCCTATTAATATTATAAGCGTAAAAGTTTGTGAGTATGTATCTTTGTTTCTCTTTCACGCCAAAACTACTCAATGGATTTTGATGAAACTTCACAATAATATAGCTTACATATCAAAATAACACATTAGCTACAATTCATAAAGATATATTGTTTTTGTTGCTCTTTCACGCAAAAACTACTAAATGGATTTTGATGAAACTTCACAATAATATAGCTTACATATCGGAATAACACATAGGCTACAATTCATAGAGATATATCGTATATCCTATTAATATTATAAACGTGAAAGTTTGTGAGTATGTATCTTTGTTGCTCTTTCACGCAAAAACTACTGAATGGATTTTGATGAAACTTCACAATATAGCTTACATATCAGAATAACACAAAGGCTACAATTCATAGAGATATATCGTATATCCTATTAATATTATAAACGTGAAAGTTTGTGAGTATGTATCTTTGTTGCTCTTTCACGCAAAAACTACTGAAAGGATTTTGATGAAACTTCACAATAATATAGCTTACATATCAGAATAACACATAGGCTACAATTCATAAAGATATATCGTTTTTGTTGCTCTTTCACGCAAAAACTACTAAAAGGATTTTGATGAAACTTCACAATAATATAGCTTACATATCAGAATAACACATAGGCTACAATTCATAGTGATATATCGTATATCCTATTAATATTATAAACGTGAAAGTTTGTGAGTATGTATCTTTGTTGCTCTTTCACGCAAAAACAACTGAATGGATTTTGATGAAACTTCACAATAATATAGCTTACATATCAGAATAACACATAGGCTACAATTCATAAAGATATATCGTAATTGTTGCTCTTTCACGCAAAAAATAACTAAATGGATTTTGATGAAACTTCACAATAATATAGCTTACATATCAGAATAACACATAGGCTACAATTCATAGAGGTATATCGTATATCCTAATAATATTATAAACGTGGAAGTTTGTGAGTATGTATCTTTGTTGCTCCTTCACGCAAAAACTACTGAATGGATTTTGATGAAACTTCACAATAATATAGCTTACATATCAGAATAACACATAGGCTACAATTCATAAAGATATATCGTATTTGTTGCTCTTTCACGCAAAAACTACTAAATGGATTTTGATTAAACTTTACAATATATAGCTTACATATCAGCATAACACATAGGCTACAATTCATAAAGATATATCGTATTTGTTGCTCTTTCACACAAAAACTACTAAATGGATTTTGATGAAACTTCACAATAATATAACTTACATATCAGAATAACACATAGGCTACAATTCATAGAGATATATCGTATATCCTATTAATATTATAAACGTGAAAGTTTGTGAGTATGTATCTTTGCTGCTCTTTCACGCAAGAACTACTAAATGGATTTTGATGAAACGTCACAATAATATAGCTTACATATCAGAATAACACATAGGCTACAATTCATAAAGATATATCGTATATCCTTTTATTATTATTATCATTAATAATATTATAAACGTGAAATTTTGTGAGTAGGTATCTTTGTTGCTCTTTCACGCAAAAACTACTGAATGGATTTCGATGAAACTTCACAATAATATAGCTTACATATCAGAATAACACATAGGCTACTTTTCATAAAAATATCGCATTTGTTGCTCTTTCACGCAAAAACTACTAAATGGATTTTGATGAAACTTCACAATAATATAGCTTACATATCAGAATAACACATAGGCTACAATTCATATAGATATATCGTATTTGTTGCTCTTTCACGCAAAAACTACTGAATGGATTTTGATGAAACTTCACAATAATATAGCTTACATATCGGAATAACACATAGGCTACAATTCATAAAGATATATCGTATTTGTTGCTCTTTTACGCAAAAACTACTAAATGGATTTTGATTAAACTTCACAATAATATAGCTTACATATCAGAATAACACATAGGCTGCAATTCATAAAGATATATCGTATTTGTTGCTCTTTCACGCAAAAACTACTAAATGGATTTTGATGAAACTTCACAATAATATAGCTTACATATCAGAATAACACATAGGCTACAATTCATAAAAATATATCGTATATCCTATTAATATTATAAACGTGAAAGTTTGTGAGTATGTATCTTTGTTGCTCTTTCACGCTAAAACTACTAAATGGATTTTGATGAAACTTCACAATAATATAGCTTACATATCAGAAAAACACATAGGCTACAATTCATAAAGATATATCTATATGTATTTATTTATTTATTAACTCTAACAAGTACAAGACTTTCTTAGAATATCTTACAAACTAAATTAAATCTAATTATTATTAAATATTATTCAACAGTAAAGCCTTACATTCATTTCTACTATAATGAAAATCTAAAAAATCTTTAAATTGATTGAAATATGTAGCAGCATTGCATATTGGGTTATTCAGACCGTAATTAGTATAATGTCTAGGAATATAGAAGAAGTATATATACCGGGCCGGTGCATAGGTATTTAATAAGGATAGTAACTTGGGGCTATCAATATGACTACAAATAATGTCCCTCGCAAACAGAGCAAAATAGTAGACACGTCTGCTATGTAGTGGTTTTAGACCTATTAATTGACACCTTACCTCGTAAACAGGCATATCCGCGTTAAAAAAAGTTTTACGCAAAGCCATTTTAGTAAACCTTTTTTGAATTCGTTCAATACGTAAAGAACCCTTTTTATAGAAAGGAGACCAGATAACGCAGCAATACTCAAGGTTTGTCCTTACCAATGAAATGAACAAACATTTAAGGGTGTGAGGATCACTAAATTCTTTAGAGTTTCGGAACACAAAGCCAAGCATAGCATTTGCTTTAGAAACCAGAAAGTCCATATGCAAGTCAAAACTTAGTTGAGAATCAAAAATAACTCCCAAATCCTTTTGCATCGTAACTCGAGTTAGGTCGCATCCAGAAATTTTATATTCGAATATAATTGGGTCTTTAGATCTAGTTAATGACATTACGGAACACTTTCGAATATTCAAGTGCAAACTATTGATTCTACACCAGTTCGTAAGCCTTTCAATATCCTGATGAAGTTTCAAACAATCCGATGGTGATTTAATTTTCTTATATATCTTGAAATCATCAGCAAAAAGTAAGCCATTTGAATCAAAAATAAAATCCGGTAAATCGTTAATAAATAAAAGGAAAAATAAAGGACCCAAATGGCTTCCTTGGGGAACACCAGAGTGATTTTTTATAGCTCGGGAAAAAAAACGAACCTAATTTGACATATTGTTTCCGATTATTTAGATAACTCATTAACCAGCTAAGTAAAGCAGAATGAAAACCAAAACTAATTAGCTTGCGCTCTAGAATATGAAACTGCACCCGATCAAAGGCTTTAGCAAAATCAGTGAAGACAGCATCAACCTGAAAGTGTTGTTCCATATTGCATGGGCAAAAGTTAGTAAAAATGGCTAAATTAGTTGTAGTAGATCTACCACTTACAAAACCATGTTGATCCTCAGATATAAAAGAACGTACGGCCGAATAAAGTTTCTGTTTGACAATAGCTTCAAATATTTTTGGAACTAACTGTAATTTCGCAATTGGCCTATAATTTTCAACATCATTTTTAGATCCAGATTTATGAATTGGAGTGACAAAAGAGTACTTCCAGGAATCCAAAAACAACCCTTGAGAGAGTGATAAATTAAACATTTTTTGAAGCGGATAAAGTAAGTTAAATCTACAATTTTTTTATGAATATGGGTGGGAAATTATCAGGTGGAAGAGTAATGGAACTATCGGGAGCGGAAAGTTCATTTAAAATATCACTCTCAGAGATATAAAGAGATCCCATGTTAATGGAAGAGTTCTCGAAAGTCGATTGACTCACAGAATTATGTTCATAAAGAAAGTTCGATTGGAAAAAACTAGCAAACATATTGCAAATACATTTTAAGTCACTGCTTACATTATCTTTAAACTTCATAGTAAGTGGGAGGCCAATTGATTTCCTTTTCTTGTTTAGAAAAGCCCAAAAAGCTTTAGGGTTGGTTTTAATCTTTGTTTCAGTGGATAAAACGTACTGATGATATAAAAATCTTTTTAAGAATTCATACTCTTTTCTCAATCGACAGAATGTATCACGATTGCGTGGATCATATAAACTCTTCATATAAACACGTTGCATTTCTTTTTTAGATTTGATAATCGTTTGTTGAACCAGACCGGCTTATTTGAACTGAAAACTTTTTTAGTAGGAATACATTTGGAGAAAACGTCCTCAATTATATTCCTGAACAAAATATACATATCTTCCAAATTTGAAGAGCTCGAAAAACTTATTTCCCAATCAATCGAAGATAGGTAATTATTAATGTAGTTATAATCCGCTTTAAGAAAATCATAAACAAAAACGGTTTCATACGAATCATTGGAAAAACAATTTAAAAACGAAATATCAAAAGAGATACGTAGGGCTTTATGATGAACACTGTTGTTTGATAAAAGAAAATCAGCTTCATCTACTGTTACATTTAAGTCTTCATAAGTAAAGACTAAATCTAAAATTCTACCAATACTATTATGAATTGCATTTACTTGTATAAAGCTCATAGCTAGCAAAGAGTCGATCGTTTCAATTTCGAAATCTTTTAAAACATTGCAAGGAAACAAACATTTATCATCATTAAAATACAACCATTTGATATTACTTATGTTGAAATCACCCAAGACAACTACAAAGGAGTTTACATCTAGATCTCTTGTAATAATTTTTATATTAGAAATATGAGATAAATAAATAATAATGTCTGAACCTGGTGGTATATAAGACACAAAATAATATATTTTAATAACGACGCCATCAGAAGAACGGATATACTCAACGGATACACAAATTTGTTCAATTAGTCCAGATGACTCAGCGAGATTTACCCAACTACTCTTGAGAGAAGTTTTAATCGCAAGTAGGACTCCACCACCTCTTGACAAACCAGTCTGAATAGAACATCGATCCTTTCTAAAGACAGCATAAGAGGAATCAAAGAGCTCGGTAGAAAAAATTGATTCACACAACCAAGTTTCGGTCAGAGCAATGATCATATAGGGACAGTCCATACAGGTAATGAAAAATTCAGACGTCTTCGTTCTTAGACCTCCAGCGTTATGGTAATAAATTGAGTTGTTATTAATCATCTTATTCCACTTATTTGGTATGTTGTTCATAGTGTGGATATCAAGATCATGAACAGTTGCTTCAACAATATCATTTTCAACAACAGCAACACTAGGTATGGCTTCATCATCAGCAACAACAGCATCAACATCAACAAAATCGTATTTGTTTCTCTTTCACGCAAAAACTACTAAATGGATTTTGATTAAACTTCACAATAATATAGCTTACATATCAGAATAACACATAGGCTGCAATTCATAAAGATATATCGTATTTGTTGCTCTTTCACGCAAAAACTACTAAATGAATTTTGATGAAACTTCACAATAATATAGATTACATATCAGAATAACACATAGGCTACAATTCATAGAGATATATCGTATATCCTATTAATATTATAAACGTGAAAGTTTGTGAGTATGTATCTTTGTTGCTCTTTCACGCAAAAACTACTAAATGGATTTTAATGAAACTTCACAATAATATAGCTTACATATCAGAATAACACATAGGCTACAATTCATAAAGATATATCGTATATCCTATTAATATTATAAGCGTAAAAGTTTGTGAGTATGTATCTTTGTTGCTCTTTCACGCAAAAACTACTAAATGGATTTTAATGAAACTTCACAATAATATAGCTTACATATCACAATAACACTTAGGCTGCAATTTATAAATATATATCGTATTTGTTGCTCTTTCACGCAAAAACTACTAAATGGATTTTGATGAAACTTCACAATAATATAGCTTACATATCAGAATAACACATAGGCTACAATTCATAAAGATATATCGTATATCCTATTAATATTATAAGCGTAAAAGTTTGTGAGTATGTATCTTTGTTGCTCTTTCACGCAAAACAACTGAATGGATGTTGATGAAACTTCACAATAATATAGCTTACATATCAGAATATCACATAGGCTACACTTCATAAAGATGTATCGTATTTGTTGCTCTTTCACGCAAAAACTACTAAATTGATTTTGATGAAACTTCACAATAATATAGCTTACATATCAGAATAACACAAAGGCTACAATTCATAAAGATATATCGTATATCCTATTAATATTATAAATGTGAAAGTTTGTGAGTATGTATCTTTGTTTCTCTTTCACGCAAAAATTACTGAATGGATTTTAATGAAACTTCACAATTATATAGCTTACATATTCGAATTACACATAGGCTACAATTCATAAAGATATATCGTATATCCTATTAATATTATAATCGTGAAAGTTTGTGAGTATGTATCTTTGTTGCTCTTTCACGCAAAAACTACTAAATGGATTTTGATGAAAATTCACAATAATATAGCTTACATATCAGAATAACATCCTATTCTATTATAATATTATAAACGTGAAAGTTTGTGAGTATGTAAATTTGTTGCTCTTTCACGCAAAAACTACTTAATAGATTTTGATGAAACTTCACAATAATATAGCTTACATATCAGAATAACACATAAGCTGCAATTTATAAAGATATATCGTATATCCTATTATTATTATTATCATTAATAATATTATAAACGTGAAGTTTTGTGAGTAGGTATCTTTACATATATATATATATATATATACATATCAGAATAACACATAGGCTACAATTCATAAAGATATATCGTATATCCTATTAAATTATAAGCGTAAAAGTTTGTGAGTATGTATCTTTGTTGCTCTTTCACGCAAAAACAACTGAATGGATGTTGATGAAACTTCACAATAATATAGCTTACATATCAGAATATCACATAGGCTACACTTCATAAAGATGTATCGTATTTGTTGCTCTTTCACGCAAAAACTACTAAATTGATTTTGATGAAACTTCACAATAATATAGCTTACATATCAGAATAACACATAGGCTGCAATTTATAAAGATATATCGTATATCCTATTATTATTATTATCATTAATAATATTATAAACGTGAAGTTTTGTGAGTTGGTATCTTTGTTGCTCTTTCACGCAAAAACTACTAAATGGATTTCGATGAAACTTCACAATAATATAGCTTACATATCAGAATAACACATAGGCTACAATTCATAAAGATATATCGTATATCCTATTAATATTATAAACGTGAAAGTTTGTGAGTATGTATCTTTGTTGCTCTTTCACGCAAAAACTACTGAATGGATTTTGATGAAACTTCACAATAATATAGCTTACATATCAGAATAACATTCTATGCAATTATAATATTATAAACATGAAAGTTTGTGAGTATGTATCTTTGTTGGTCTTTCACGCAAAAACTACTGAATGGATTTTGATGAAACTTCACAATAATATAGCTTACATATCAGAATAACACATAGGCTACAATTCATAAAGATATATCGTATATTATCCAATGTATAACGATAGGTGTCAAGAAAGTCGGAAACACAATTTCATCAAATTATCAGCGCGATTTGTTTGTGGTTAATAATAAGTTATAAAGAATTTTGTATGTCAATTGTGTAGACTAATTAATTATAGTATTGACTACTGGAGAAAGTGCTTTTGCATATGGGTAAACCGATGTTATGCTTCGCTACCTGTGGTATCGTATTCTGTATATTCTTATGTAAAAAATTAATTTGAAGTATTTAATAACTTCATTTTAGGATGTATTGCAGCTTTTAATTAAGAAAACTTCCATAAAATTAAAAGATATGTATGTTTTAAGGTGATTTGCATCAATTTTCTATTAAATTAATACAATTTTCATTCCAAAAAACTTATTTTAGCTGCAGGTATTTACACGTATTTTTTACGGTGGTCAAAGTCTTATATGGGTATCACTGTAATTTTGCAATAAAGGAAAGGGTTGGAGCTGACAGAAAAGTAACGCGTTACGCTAACCGCGATACTGTGTTTTTTTTTTCAACAAAAATCAATCGCAAACGTATTCTGAGCACCAGACGAACATCAGATTTATGTATGTGTGTATGTATTTCGAGTAACGTACCGCCCAACGGATTTTTATGAAATTTACGGGGTAAATATAGTTTTGTCCAGGGATCGTTCTGTGAGTGTTTGGTTACGCTGGCATTATTTTCCACTTCACATAAAAATATGTTTTTCTAGGGCGTAGTAACGCGCGCCGGGTACCGCTAGTATTCTATAGAATTGCTAAAAATACCCCGGGTTTGTTTACATTTGTAATACCTAATTGTTTAATTTTTACTTGCGATTATATTAAGGCACTAAGTACAAGTTATGCATTCGTGCAGAAAAGAAAATAGATAACAGACAAATATAACATTACGATGATAGAGGAACATATTTATAGTCACTAGCAAAATTCTGTCCTTCTACTAAACGTTTGGCAAATCGTCTTTAAATTTGGAATACCTAGGTAGGTATAAGTTTATTTTGACATTCGACAGAGTATTTCTTTTATTTCCTTTTTAGCTGAAATATTAACGGTGCCTGTCATAGACCCGTTACGTAAAAGCTTATTTTTCTCAAAAACGACTCCAGGAATTTTCTATGTAAGTAATTAATGTGCATTCAATTCTGGTGAAAAAAAAAAAAATTATGACGGAGGGCTAAAACCGGTACCTCCCATAGGAGCTTTTTTTTGTCATCGACTTTTCTGACAACTGGTTAGGTAACCGATTACAACCAAAATTAATATTCAGGAAAATGTAAGTAGCCATAGTAATCTTACATTAAAATATTTTCGAAAACTTTTTTTTTGTTTTTAATATTTAAAAAAAAAATATTTTTAAAAATCAATATTTTGAAAACGGGTAGGTGAATTTTTACTTGCGATTGAGTACTATAAGGCAAGTTTACGATTCATGAAAATAAAAAAAATTGATATGACAATCAAACATGACATTACGAGATAAGAGAACGATAACTTTGGCGCCGCAAATTAATAACGGATTCATGTAGGGGGACAAAATACAAACATTTTTTACCAGGAGGGGGTCTATCTCGCCCCTTTTTTAAAGCCAGAAGTCTGTTTTATCATATTATTTTTTAAACCTTTAAATATCTATTAAATAAATTGCACGACTGGATCGCACGTACTTGCTCATATGTGCGGTCACATCGTTGAATAAAATTTAAATAAAATGCACGACTGGGTCGCACGAACTTGTTCTTTTGCTAGATAATTGCTCAGTGGATGCATTATGTATGTACTGTACATATATTTTAAAATAAACCACCAAACCAAATATATATAAAATAACCACTGTGAAGCCAGTTAAAACTTAATACAGTGGTTGTTTGTATGCAGGTTACAATTTTGTTTTCTTGATTAAAATGTTTGCATTCAGTAGGTAATCGAGTATTTTCTTTATTTGTTCGTTGTTTTTGCGTGTTTATGTGTTTATCATAGGCGTCCTTATTATTTATTCTGTATGCTGTTATGCTGTTACGATCATGAAATCGTTCGACCGGTTTTTTTGAGTAGGTCAATTTAAAGAAATCTTTAGTTTATGCTAGGAGAAAAATTTAAAAAAAATCTATAGATTTGTTTTCAAAATATTCAAAAAACAAAATAAGTTTTTTAAAAAATATTAAAAATTAAAAAAAATGTGTTTGAAAATTTTAATAAACAACATTATTTAAATCATAAAACACTACATATTTTGAAAATTTTATCAAAATCCGTTAATTAGTTAACGAGAAAGTCCGATTTTAAAAAACCGGTCATATGGGAGGTACCGTTATAAAACTTTTTTTAAAAAAGCCATTAAAACTTAAAGATAGATTTTGCATAGGAAAATTTATTCAGAAAGTTTTATCAAAATCGTAGGAGCCGTTTTCGAGATAAATAAGTTTTTCAATAAAAGTTAAATGGCAGGTACCGTTACTTTTGGAGCTAGAATGCCAATTCGAAAAACAGTCGGGTACAGTAGAGTACTCTAAAAATAAGAAAAATAAGAATTTAAAGAAATACAGGATGACATCTGCCGGTCTCGCTAGTAATATAAATGTTTAACAAAAACACTCCTACACAACTAGACATACAAATTAACGCAAATAATATTCTCCACCTTTTCTTTTCCACATTGTATAGGTATGAACTGTCTACTTACTACTTACTATACAAATCTACAATCAATTTACAAACTTTTTTTTTAAATGAATTTCTACCCTGCACTTAATTTGTACCTACCTATGTATCTGAATGAAAAGCAAAATTCAAAACAAAAATCCATGTCATCAAGGACGTTTGTATACATATCGATATCCAGCCAGAAGCAAGTTTGTGTCTAAATTTCAAGAATGTGTGTATATTTTTTCAAAACGCCAACCTTCATAATATTAAACAAAAATAGAAAATCCTAAAGAACTTGAATCTAAAATTGGTCAATGATGTATGTATTTATGTACCTATATATATGTACAAATATCACAAATGTGAATGTACATAAGTAAGTACCAGTGATCGTAAAAACTTGAGAATCCTAAAGAATTCAAATCAAAAGTCTGTCAATGACGTGAATGAACGAATGAAAATGCTGGATATGGTATAAATCCCAACAAAAAAATATTCGCATCAGCTAAGCGAAACAAGATACTTAATTATTTAATAATCGCCGTCTTTTTTTTCCTGCCTCACATTGCACATGCGTATTAAGCGAAGCCCAAAGCATAACACTAAAAACCATGCTCTTTATCTCTTTCTCACAAATAAAATATCCCTACACTAGCACTCCAAGCGGCATGTGTTTTTTATGATTTGTTCACGTCTCATAATAGTACTATAGGCAGTCTATATACAATGGATACACATTTATTTATTGGGATTCGAATTCTCTTTTCCTCTCTTCCTCTTTTCGGTTGCATCTTGTGCAATATCTATGGACTTATAGTGTCTGTGAAACTGTGGTATAAAGTATAAGGAATGGATTTTGATGAAACTTCACAATAATATAGCTTACATATCAGAATAACATTCTATGCAATTATAATATTATAAACATGAAAGTTTGTGAGTATGTATCTTTGTTGGTCTTTCACGCAAAAACTACTGAATGGATTTTGATGAAACTTCACAATAATATAGCTTACATATCAGAATAACACATAGGCTACAATTCATAAAGATATATCGTATATTATCCAATGTATAACGATAGGTGTCAAGAAAGTCGGAAACACAATTTCATCAAATTATCAGCGCGATTTGTTTGTGGTTAATAATAAGTTATAAAGAATTTTGTATGTCAATTGTGTAGACTAATTAATTATAGTATTGACTACTGGAGAAAGTGCTTTTGCATATGGGTAAACCGATGTTATGCTTCGCTACCTGTGGTATCGTATTCTGTATATTCTTATGTAAAAAATTAATTTGAAGTATTTAATAACTTCATTTTAGGATGTATTGCAGCTTTTAATTAAGAAAACTTCCATAAAATTAAAAGATATGTATGTTTTAAGGTGATTTGCATCAATTTTCTATTAAATTAATACAATTTTCATTCCAAAAAACTTATTTTAGCTGCAGGTATTTACACGTATTTTTTACGGTGGTCAAAGTCTTATATGGGTATCACTGTAATTTTGCAATAAAGGAAAGGGTTGGAGCTGACAGAAAAGTAACGCGTTACGCTAACCGCGATACTGTGTTTTTTTTTTCAACAAAAATCAATCGCAAACGTATTCTGAGCACCAGACGAACATCAGATTTATGTATGTGTGTATGTATTTCGAGTAACGTACCGCCCAACGGATTTTTATGAAATTTACGGGGTAAATATAGTTTTGTCCAGGGATCGTTCTGTGAGTGTTTGGTTACGCTGGCATTATTTTCCACTTCACATAAGAATATGTTTTTCTAGGGCGTAGTAACGCGCGCCGGGTACCGCTAGTATTCTATAGAATTGCTAAAAATACCCCGGGTTTGTTTACATTTGTAATACCTAATTGTTTAATTTTTACTTGCGATTATATTAAGGCACTAAGTACAAGTTATGCATTCGTGCAGAAAAGAAAATAGATAACAGACAAATATAACATTACGATGATAGAGGAACATATTTATAGTCACTAGCAAAATTCTGTCCTTCTACTAAACGTTTGGCAAATCGTCTTTAAATTTGGAATACCTAGGTAGGTATAAGTTTATTTTGACATTCGACAGAGTATTTCTTTTATTTCCTTTTTAGCTGAAATATTAACGGTGCCTGTCATAGACCCGTTACGTAAAAGCTTATTTTTCTCAAAAACGACTCCAGGAATTTTCTATGTAAGTAATTAATGTGCATTCAATTCTGGTGAAAAAAAAAAAATTATGACGGAGGGCTAAAACCGGTACCTCCCATAGGAGCTTTTTTTTGTCATCGACTTTTCTGACAACTGGTTAGGTAACCGATTACAACCAAAATTAATATTCAGGAAAATGTAAGTAGCCATAGTAATCTTACATTAAAATATTTTCGAAAACTTTTTTTTTGTTTTTAATATTTAAAAAAAAAATATTTTTAAAAATCAATATTTTGAAAACGGGTAGGTGAATTTTTACTTGCGATTGAGTACTATAAGGCAAGTTTACGATTCATGAAAATAAAAAAAATTGATATGACAATCAAACATGACATTACGAGATAAGAGAACGATAACTTTGGCGCCGCAAATTAATAACGGATTCATGTAGGGGGACAAAATACAAACATTTTTTACCAGGAGGGGGTCTATCTCGCCCCTTTTTTAAAGCCAGAAGTCTGTTTTATAATATTATTTTTTAAACCTTTAAATATCTATTAAATAAATTGCACGACTGGATCGCACGTACTTGCTCATATGTGCGGTCACATCGTTGAATAAAATTTAAATAAAATGCACGACTGGGTCGCACGAACTTGTTCTTTTGCTAGATAATTGCTCAGTGGATGCATTATGTATGTACTGTACATATATTTTAAAATAAACCACCAAACCAAATATATATAAAATAACCACTGTGAAGCCAGTTAAAACTTAATACAGTGGTTGTTTGTATGCAGGTTACAATTTTGTTTTCTTGATTAAAATGTTTGCATTCAGTAGGTAATCGAGTATTTTCTTTATTTGTTCGTTGTTTTTGCGTGTTTATGTGTTTATCATAGGCGTCCTTATTATTTATTCTGTATGCTGTTATGCTGTTACGATCATGAAATCGTTCGACCGGTTTTTTTGAGTAGGTCAATTTAAAGAAATCTTTAGTTTATGCTAGGAGAAAAATTTAAAAAAAATCTATAGATTTGTTTTCAAAATATTCAAAAAACAAAATAAGTTTTTTAAAAAATATTAAAAATTAAAAAAAATGTGTTTGAAAATTTTAATAAACAACATTATTTAAATCATAAAACACTACATATTTTGAAAATTTTATCAAAATCCGTTAATTAGTTAACGAGAAAGTCCGATTTTAAAAAACCGGTCATATGGGAGGTACCGTTATAAAACTTTTTTTAAAAAAGCCATTAAAACTTAAAGATAGATTTTGCATAGGAAAATTTATTCAGAAAGTTTTATCAAAATCGTAGGAGCCGTTTTCGAGATAAATAAGTTTTTCAATAAAAGTTAAATGGCAGGTACCGTTACTTTTGGAGCTAGAATGCCAATTCGAAAAACAGTCGGGTACAGTAGAGTACTCTAAAAATAAGAAAAATAAGAATTTAAAGAAATACAGGATGACATCTGCCGGTCTCGCTAGTAATATAAATGTTTAACAAAAACACTCCTACACAACTAGACATACAAATTAACGCAAATAATATTCTCCACCTTTTCTTTTCCACATTGTATAGGTATGAACTGTCTACTTACTACTTACTATACAAATCTACAATCAATTTACAAACTTTTTTTTTAAATGAATTTCTACCCTGCACTTAATTTGTACCTACCTATGTATCTGAATGAAAAGCAAAATTCAAAACAAAAATCCATGTCATCAAGGACGTTTGTATACATATCGATATCCAGCCAGAAGCAAGTTTGTGTCTAAATTTCAAGAATGTGTGTATATTTTTTCAAAACGCCAACCTTCATAATATTAAACAAAAATAGAAAATCCTAAAGAACTTGAATCTAAAATTGGTCAATGATGTATGTATTTATGTACCTATATATATGTACAAATATCACAAATGTGAATGTACATAAGTAAGTACCAGTGATCGTAAAAACTTGAGAATCCTAAAGAATTCAAATCAAAAGTCTGTCAATGACGTGAATGAACGAATGAAAATGCTGGATATGGTATAAATCCCAACAAAAAAATATTCGCATCAGCTAAGCGAAACAAGATACTTAATTATTTAATAATCGCCGTCTTTTTTTTCCTGCCTCACATTGCACATGCGTATTAAGCGAAGCCCAAAGCATAACACTAAAAACCATGCTCTTTATCTCTTTCTCACAAATAAAATATCCCTACACTAGCACTCCAAGCGGCATGTGTTTTTTATGATTTGTTCACGTCTCATAATAGTACTATAGGCAGTCTATATACAATGGATACACATTTATTTATTGGGATTCGAATTCTCTTTTCCTCTCTTCCTCTTTTCGGTTGCATCTTGTGCAATATCTATGGACTTATAGTGTCTGTGAAACTGTGGTATAAAGTATAAGGAATGGATTTTGATGAAACTTCACAATAATATAGCTTACATATCAGAATAACATTCTATGCAATTATAATATTATAAACATGAAAGTTTGTGAGTATGTATCTTTGTTGGTCTTTCACGCAAAAACTACTGAATGGATTTTGATGAAACTTCACAATAATATAGCTTACATATCAGAATAACACATAGGCTACAATTCATAAAGATATATCGTATATTATCCAATGTATAACGATAGGTGTCAAGAAAGTCGGAAACACAATTTCATCAAATTATCAGCGCGATTTGTTTGTGGTTAATAATAAGTTATAAAGAATTTTGTATGTCAATTGTGTAGACTAATTAATTATAGTATTGACTACTGGAGAAAGTGCTTTTGCATATGGGTAAACCGATGTTATGCTTCGCTACCTGTGGTATCGTATTCTGTATATTCTTATGTAAAAAATTAATTTGAAGTATTTAATAACTTCATTTTAGGATGTATTGCAGCTTTTAATTAAGAAAACTTCCATAAAATTAAAAGATATGTATGTTTTAAGGTGATTTGCATCAATTTTCTATTAAATTAATACAATTTTCATTCCAAAAAACTTATTTTAGCTGCAGGTATTTACACGTATTTTTTACGGTGGTCAAAGTCTTATATGGGTATCACTGTAATTTTGCAATAAAGGAAAGGGTTGGAGCTGACAGAAAAGTAACGCGTTACGCTAACCGCGATACTGTGTTTTTTTTTTCAACAAAAATCAATCGCAAACGTATTCTGAGCACCAGACGAACATCAGATTTATGTATGTGTGTATGTATTTCGAGTAACGTACCGCCCAACGGATTTTTATGAAATTTACGGGGTAAATATAGTTTTGTCCAGGGATCGTTCTGTGAGTGTTTGGTTACGCTGGCATTATTTTCCACTTCACATAAGAATATGTTTTTCTAGGGCGTAGTAACGCGCGCCGGGTACCGCTAGTATTCTATAGAATTGCTAAAAATACCCCGGGTTTGTTTACATTTGTAATACCTAATTGTTTAATTTTTACTTGCGATTATATTAAGGCACTAAGTACAAGTTATGCATTCGTGCAGAAAAGAAAATAGATAACAGACAAATATAACATTACGATGATAGAGGAACATATTTATAGTCACTAGCAAAATTCTGTCCTTCTACTAAACGTTTGGCAAATCGTCTTTAAATTTGGAATACCTAGGTAGGTATAAGTTTATTTTGACATTCGACAGAGTATTTCTTTTATTTCCTTTTTAGCTGAAATATTAACGGTGCCTGTCATAGACCCGTTACGTAAAAGCTTATTTTTCTCAAAAACGACTCCAGGAATTTTCTATGTAAGTAATTAATGTGCATTCAATTCTGGTGAAAAAAAAAAAATTATGACGGAGGGCTAAAACCGGTACCTCCCATAGGAGCTTTTTTTTGTCATCGACTTTTCTGACAACTGGTTAGGTAACCGATTACAACCAAAATTAATATTCAGGAAAATGTAAGTAGCCATAGTAATCTTACATTAAAATATTTTCGAAAACTTTTTTTTTGTTTTTAATATTTAAAAAAAAAATATTTTTAAAAATCAATATTTTGAAAACGGGTAGGTGAATTTTTACTTGCGATTGAGTACTATAAGGCAAGTTTACGATTCATGAAAATAAAAAAAATTGATATGACAATCAAACATGACATTACGAGATAAGAGAACGATAACTTTGGCGCCGCAAATTAATAACGGATTCATGTAGGGGGACAAAATACAAACATTTTTTACCAGGAGGGGGTCTATCTCGCCCCTTTTTTAAAGCCAGAAGTCTGTTTTATCATATTATTTTTTAAACCTTTAAATATCTATTAAATAAATTGCACGACTGGATCGCACGTACTTGCTCATATGTGCGGTCACATCGTTGAATAAAATTTAAATAAAATGCACGACTGGGTCGCACGAACTTGTTCTTTTGCTAGATAATTGCTCAGTGGATGCATTATGTATGTACTGTACATATATTTTAAAATAAACCACCAAACCAAATATATATAAAATAACCACTGTGAAGCCAGTTAAAACTTAATACAGTGGTTGTTTGTATGCAGGTTACAATTTTGTTTTCTTGATTAAAATGTTTGCATTCAGTAGGTAATCGAGTATTTTCTTTATTTGTTCGTTGTTTTTGCGTGTTTATGTGTTTATCATAGGCGTCCTTATTATTTATTCTGTATGCTGTTATGCTGTTACGATCATGAAATCGTTCGACCGGTTTTTTTGAGTAGGTCAATTTAAAGAAATCTTTAGTTTATGCTAGGAGAAAAATTTAAAAAAAATCTATAGATTTGTTTTCAAAATATTCAAAAAACAAAATAAGTTTTTTAAAAAATATTAAAAATTAAAAAAAATGTGTTTGAAAATTTTAATAAACAACATTATTTAAATCATAAAACACTACATATTTTGAAAATTTTATCAAAATCCGTTAATTAGTTAACGAGAAAGTCCGATTTTAAAAAACCGGTCATATGGGAGGTACCGTTATAAAACTTTTTTTAAAAAAGCCATTAAAACTTAAAGATAGATTTTGCATAGGAAAATTTATTCAGAAAGTTTTATCAAAATCGTAGGAGCCGTTTTCGAGATAAATAAGTTTTTCAATAAAAGTTAAATGGCAGGTACCGTTACTTTTGGAGCTAGAATGCCAATTCGAAAAACAGTCGGGTACAGTAGAGTACTCTAAAAATAAGAAAAATAAGAATTTAAAGAAATACAGGATGACATCTGCCGGTCTCGCTAGTAATATAAATGTTTAACAAAAACACTCCTACACAACTAGACATACAAATTAACGCAAATAATATTCTCCACCTTTTCTTTTCCACATTGTATAGGTATGAACTGTCTACTTACTACTTACTATACAAATCTACAATCAATTTACAAACTTTTTTTTTAAATGAATTTCTACCCTGCACTTAATTTGTACCTACCTATGTATCTGAATGAAAAGCAAAATTCAAAACAAAAATCCATGTCATCAAGGACGTTTGTATACATATCGATATCCAGCCAGAAGCAAGTTTGTGTCTAAATTTCAAGAATGTGTGTATATTTTTTCAAAACGCCAACCTTCATAATATTAAACAAAAATAGAAAATCCTAAAGAACTTGAATCTAAAATTGGTCAATGATGTATGTATTTATGTACCTATATATATGTACAAATATCACAAATGTGAATGTACATAAGTAAGTACCAGTGATCGTAAAAACTTGAGAATCCTAAAGAATTCAAATCAAAAGTCTGTCAATGACGTGAATGAACGAATGAAAATGCTGGATATGGTATAAATCCCAACAAAAAAATATTCGCATCAGCTAAGCGAAACAAGATACTTAATTATTTAATAATCGCCGTCTTTTTTTTCCTGCCTCACATTGCACATGCGTATTAAGCGAAGCCCAAAGCATAACACTAAAAACCATGCTCTTTATCTCTTTCTCACAAATAAAATATCCCTACACTAGCACTCCAAGCGGCATGTGTTTTTTATGATTTGTTCACGTCTCATAATAGTACTATAGGCAGTCTATATACAATGGATACACATTTATTTATTGGGATTCGAATTCTCTTTTCCTCTCTTCCTCTTTTCGGTTGCATCTTGTGCAATATCTATGGACTTATAGTGTCTGTGAAACTGTGGTATAAAGTATAAGGTAGTTTAAAAAGCTATACCGAGTACGTAGAGTTGAGACAAGAAAAAGCAATTTTAGTAAAACATTAAACTACATATTAGCTTTCAACTGATTTTTATTGGACAAGTGAACTGCTATCGTTGCAAGAACATTAGTGTGATTGTGAAGTGAATAAAATTCTGGAATTTCCTCTTCCAGTACAGTGATTTTCTGTCTTCTTGACATTTTTTAAATACAATTATAATTTTCTAACAGAAAATTATCCCGAAGTGTTTTTTGTTGTTCGTTAAAATGCAGAAAAAAAAGTTATCAGGAGCCGAAAATAAAAAACGGCGAAAAATTGTTGACGCAGAAAATAAAAAGCAAGCTGTTCAGCTTAGCAAATAAAAAATAAATGTTGACAATGTTAATGATAACAGTAAAGCAGTAATTGAAAGCCATCCTTCAGGTGCAAACATTTTAAATATTTTAGAAACAGCTGCTGTGGAAGAGGAGGTGATTAGCTTAGAGGCGGATATTTTAGCAAAATCAGAGGCTTTTTTTGAGGATCCAAGCAATTGGTCCAACTTGAACTGTGAACAATTTAAAAAAAATCGTAAGAAGTGGTCTTTTTCAAGTTCGTGATTTCAGTTTTCCCAAAAAAATGGTAGAATTACCAACGCACATTAGCCAATGGTACAATTATTTCACGGCCTTGGTTGATTTATTCAAAGTCCCAAGATGCTGCATTATGCTTTTGCTGTTACTTGTTTGCAATTCATACAAAATCTCAAGCGTTATTAAGCACAGGATATTCCAATTGGTCTTATTTATCTTCATTATTAAAAAGTCACGAGAATAGTTTTTTCCACATGCAACACTTCAAATCCTGGAGAGAATATGAAAACAGATTAAATCAGACAATAGATTCACAATTATAAACTTCACTAAGTGCTGAAACTAAGCATTGGAGAGCAGTTATTCACAGACTGTTTGTTTTAGTAAAATTTCTTGGAACTCAATCTTTAGCTTTTCGTGGATCTTCTGATCCATTGTATTAATTGAATAATGGGAAAATCTTGCAGCTTGTTGAAGAAATAGCATCATTTGATTCAGTGCTAGGAGAGCACTTTAGAAGCATCACAAGCCAAGAAACGCAAAATAAATATTTAAGTAAAAATATTCAAAATGAAATTATAGGTCTGATTTCAATTAAGGTTAAAAATAAAATTATTTCAATGGTAAAGGAGACGAAATATCTTTCAGTTATTGTTGATTCAACACCTGATAGAAGTCCAATTAAACAGGTTTCTACAATAATCAGATTTGTTCATAAAAAAACAATGAATTTAATGTTGAGGGGATTTTTGAAAGGGCAAGACAAAACTGGCGAAGGGTTGACTAATTTAATTTTAGGTGAACTTAAAGTGCATGACATTTCTCTTAGCAACTGCAGAGGACAAGGTTATGATAACGGTTCAAACATGAAAGGAAAAGAGGCTGGTGTTCGAAACAGAATTAAGGGTCTTGAACCAAGAGCATTTTTCGTTCCCTGCGGCTCGCATTCCTTGAATTTGGTTCGATATGATTCAGCTCGCTGTTCGTTGGAAGCTGTTAAATTTTTCGACATTGTTCAATGCCTATACAACTTTGTATCAGGTTCAACAATGCGCTGGGACATATATATAAAAAAAATGTCCCTGGTTTGATCCTAAAACCCCTTTCTGAAACTAAATGGGAAAGTAGACTAGATGCCTTAAAACCCTTAAAAAATAACTTAGGAGATATATATACAGCCCTTAATTAAAATATCTGAGGCTGAAAACGTTGAGAACAGAAACACTGCAGAATCATTAAGAAATAAAATTTTAGATTTTAAGTTTGTATGTTGCATATTAATCTGGTTTGATATTTTAGAAAAAATAAATATAACTAGTAAGAATTGACAAAGTTTGTCCATAAATTTATCTAACAGCGTCCTAGTTCTGGAAGCTACAAAAAACTCTTTTGTGGAAATGCGATCAGAAGAAAAATTCACTTACTGCAAGCAATCAGCTGAAGCCATAGCTAAAAATCGAGAAATACCATCACAGTTTACTAAAATAACATGTATGCGCTCTAGGAAGAGTAAAAGGTTTTATATTGATGAATGCCCTGACAACATTTTAGAGCCAGAACAAAAATTTAAGGTTGATTTGTACTATAAAATATTAGACCATTACGGAAAGATTTGAACAGCTAAAAGAATATAACAACATTTTTTTTATTTTTAAACAATATTCGTGAGTGTTTCAAAAATGTCGACTTATGTGCAGCTTGTCAAAATTTGCAAAGAGCTCTGACATTTGAAGAGTCCAAAGATTTAGATGGTGCTTTCTGTTTTCAAGATATTTCTTAAGCGTGCGGTTAATCAGCGTTTCCATGACTTTAAAAAGAAGGGACATAAGTGATATGGGTAAGTAGGAGGACAAGAAGGATGGGTCACCTTTCTTAAGGACAGGCTTGAAAAATGCTGTTTTCTATTTTATAAGTAAGATTCCAGAAGAGTAGGAGCGATAATATAATAATAATAATATAATTTTTTGATATATTTTGACTTAAGTTTACAATTATTTTTGTATTCTTCAGTTACTATTATTTTTGTGATATATCTTTGATTTTCTAGTTATAAATTAAATCAATTTTTTTTTTATTAGATATAATATCGAGGAATAGGCCTCTTGGGGATACCTCGTTAAAAGAGGCATTGAAAATTCTAACCCTTGGGTAATGAGGAAATGACATCTTACACGAATCACCGCAATTGAGGGCACCAATGATGAAGCTTGCGCAGGGCGCTAATTAAGCTCGGGCTGGCCCTGATTCGATCACGTTCTAGCTAGAATAGACCTTAAATCTAATTTGACTCTTACCAGTTCCATTGCTGATCTTAAAATTTCTGATCATTATATGACTTGTCTATTGTATGATTTTAAAGAAAAAAAAAACAATGAACTAGCAAATTCCAAATAAAAAAACTGTAAAAACAAATTTTGAAAAACTGAATGCACATCTATTTTCGGAAAACTGGCATAGGGTGCCCATTGATTCTGATCCATGTAAAGCTTTTTGTATTTAGTTGTCTGTATAAATTATTATGTTAAAAGTTGCTCGGAAAATGTTACCAATAAAATTTGTAAATTAAATAAACTTAAACCCTGGATGACTAATTATTTATTAAGAAAAAATTATGATAAAAAGAAACTTAGAATAAAACATAAGAAATATCAAAATAAAATATCCTATCGTTTAAACTATGATAGTTTATGAAGAGAAATCAAACTCGAAACTTCAATTTGTAAGAAAAATGTGTATATGGATAAATTTTATAAAGCCAAAGGTGATTTAAGAAAGGAATGGATGATAGTAAATGAATTGTTCGATAGTAAAAAGACTTGTGATATACCTTCTGTTATTAATTATAATTCTATTATATATTAGGAATCATAATGATATAGCAACAAATATTTCATGGCATATATAATCATACCTTTAAGTGTTCGCGAAGTTGCTTCAAAGATAGTTTTCAATCTCAAAGTTTCTGTTTTGAGCCGATCTCGTCTATTGAAATTTTCAGCGTTATTCAAAATCTGGATAATTCAAATTGAACCACTTTGAATAGTTGTTCTAATAATTTTATCAAAAAGATCTGTTTTAATATAACTGATATTCTTCCTGAACTTTTTAGCAAGATTATATTATATCAAGGTATCTTCCCGGAAAATTTGAAAGTAGCTGAAATTATTCCTATTTTTAAAAAAGGAAATAAGAAAACTGTTACTAACTATAGAACTATTTCCTTATTACTTATTATATTATTATTTTCAAAAATCTTTGAAAAAGTAATGAAGATTAAAATCGTGAATTATGTCGAAAAGTTTAGTTTTTTAAGCAACAAGCAGTTTGGTTTTAGAGCTGGTAAGTCAACGAAAGATGCACTCTTAGCTCACTGTAGCCTAATTTATACATGTTAAGATAAAAAAAGTATACTTCTGCTATGTACATTGATATGAAAAAAGCTTTCGAAACTGTAGACCATAAGATATTATTAAGAAAATTAGAGAAAGCTGGTTTTAGGAGATTTATACTAGATTGGTTTTCTTCTTATCTTAAAATCATAAAATAAAAAGTCAAAATTGGTGATACTTTCAGCGAAGAAAAAAACATTAATATAGGCGTCCTTGAAGGTCGTATTTTATTTCTCATATAACGGGTGATTTTTTTGAGGTTAGGATTTTCATGCATTAGTATTTGACAGATCACGCGGGATTTCAGACATGGTGTCAAAGAGAAAGATGCTCAGTATGCTTTGACATTTTATCATAAATAGACTTACTAACGAGCAACGCTTGCAAATCATTGAATTTTATTACCAAAATCAGTGTTCGGTTCATTCACCGTAACGTTGCGTCCAACAGCATCTTTGAAAAAATACGGTCCAATGATTCCACCAGCGTACAAACCACACCAAACAGTGCATTTTTCGGGATGAATGGGCAGTTCTTGAACGGCTTCTGGTTGCTCTTCACTCCAAATGCGGCAATTTTGCTTATTTACGTAGCCATTCAACCAGAAATGAGCCTCATCGCTGAACAAAATTTGTCGATATAAAAGCGGACTTTCTGCCAACTTTTCTAGGGCACTGATTTTGGTAATAAAATTCAATGATTTGCAAGCGTTGCTCGTTAGTAAGTCTATTTATGATAAAATGTCAAAGCATACTGAGCATCTTTCTCTTTGACACCATGTCTGAAATCCCGCGTGATCTGTCAAATACTAATGCATGAAAATCCTAACCTCAAAAAAATCACCCGTTACATTAAAAGTATATTTAGTCTTAATTTAAAAGCTAAGGTATATGGTTTCGCTGATGATATTGCATCTATTATTGGGTCTATTCTAGTCCTACATTACTAGATATGATTTCCGACATTAATCATGACTTATAATTATTTAGACATTATTTGGCATTCACAAACTAGTGTTTAGTGAGAAAACAAAAGTTATGTACTTTAAAATACCGGCTCTAGATCTGAATCCTCCTATTCTTATTCAGCATAGCTTCGGCAGTAAACAAATTGTTACAAGTAGTAGTTCTTGTTATTCTTTAAAAGATTACCTAAATAATCTGGAAACCAAATGTTCTTCTTTTTGCTTTAGTATCGAACCGGTTACCAAATATAAGTACCTTCGCCTATATTGTATTATTTCAATAAAACTGGTAAAAATTGGCTTTTTAACTTTGATCTACGTGAAATCAATGATATAATCAAAATTTTGGTTTAAAAATAATACATAACTTGCTTTTTATTTTGTGTTCTTGTAGTTATACTAAAAATCCAAGATACAATTATATACATTAACTAAATTATACCCCACAACTCTCATATAATGAATTATTTTTTTATTAATTAAAGTTAATTTACATTTTAAGGGTCACAGAAGAGACGTTTTCGTAAGTCGGGAGAGATGAGGATTAACTGAAGAAATAATAAACAGCATTGGATTGACGCCTCTTATTCATATGTAATAAAAGTAATGTTTTTGCACCTACACAAACGTCTTTTGATTCCCCACTTACCATATCACTATGATCAGCTGATTCGATTTCGGATTAATATTTCTTAATTTTAACAATAAAAGAATTTAATATATCCAAACGCCATTCGAGTTGTTTTGAATTTAGCGATACAGTTTTTTGTTCTAATCCCGTTTTAATACGAATGATGTTGTTTTTAATTACTATTCCCCTGATGTTTAAAATGATCAAGGACAATATCCTTCATTGGAGTTAGAGAATTTGTAGTCATATTGATTTAATCTATAATAGTTTTCTCAAACA
Source organism: Platycheirus rosarum (assembly GCA_963971375.1). Classification (NCBI taxonomy): domain Eukaryota; kingdom Metazoa; phylum Arthropoda; class Insecta; order Diptera; family Syrphidae; genus Platycheirus; species Platycheirus rosarum. The sequence continues at coordinate 222,600 of CAXARV010000140.1, forward strand.
TTAACCAAATAAATGTTTTATGTTTGGACTCATTCCAAACATAAAACATTATCCAAAATTATTTAAATTGCACTGGTTTCAAATTAAAATACCACAATTATTCGAAAAACTATCTTATTTTAATACGAAAATTGCAAAGAAATTAAATTACTTAAAAAACGAAAATTAACGTGCAAATTTATTTTATTAGCTTGAATGATTGTTGGTAATTAATAATCACAATCTGTGATTTGATAAATTGTTTGCTGAACACACTTCAACCACTTATAACTTTAACTTCGCTCTACCGCCCATTCTTGAAAAGTTAAAATTAACGAAAAGTTAAAACTCGCCAAAACGGTCGATTTTAATGAATTTGTTAATCAATTCTATTTGAATTAATGCAATGAAAATTAAACGCGAATTCCATTTGACCAGTGTAAAGGAAAGGAAACAAAATTATTATACCAGTGTATAGAAAAAATGATTTTACCACGAGAGTGACGACAGCAGCGGCGCGGCAGATTCATTGATACAATTTTTTATGTTTGAACAGTTCTCTAATTTATATTTTTATTAAATACAATTATAATTTTCTAACAGAAAAAATCGTGAATTATGTCGAAAAGTTTAGTTTTTTAAGCAACAAGCAGTTTGGTTTTAGAGCTGGTAGGTCAACGAAAGATGCACTCTTAGCTCACTGTAGCCTAATTTATACATGTTAAGATAAAAAAAGTATACTTCTGCTATGTACATTGATATGAAAAAAGCTTTCGAAACTGTAGACCATAAGATATTATTAAGAAAATTAGAGAAAGCTGGTTTTAGGAGATTTATACTAGATTGGTTTTCTTCTTATCTTAAAATCATAAAATAAAAAGTCAAAATTGGTGATACTTTCAGCGAAGAAAAAAACATTAATATAGGCGTCCTTGAAGGTCGTATTTTATTTCTCATATAACGGGTGATTTTTTTGAGGTTAGGATTTTCATGCATTAGTATTTGACAGATCACGCGGGAAAATTGTCCCGAAGTGTTTTTGTTTTTCGTTAAAATTGGGAAAAAAGCTATCAGGAGCAGAAAATAAAAAACGGCGAAAAATTGACGCCGAAAATAAAAAGCAAGCTGTTCAGCTTAGCAAATAAAAAAAAAATGTTGACGATGTTAATGATAACAGTAAAGCAGTAATTGAAAGCCATCCTTCAGGTGCAAACATTTTAAATATTTTAGAAACAGCTGCTGTGGAGGAGGAGGTGATTAGCTCAGAGGCGGATATTTTAGCAAAATCAGAGGCTTTTTTTGAGGATCCAAGCAATTGGTCCAACTTGAAAAATTTAAAAAAAATCGTAAGAAGGGGTCTTTTTCAAGTTCGTGATTTCAGTTTTCCCAAAAAAATGGTAGAATTAAGTTACCAACGCACATTAGCCAATGGTACAATTATTTCACGGCCTTGGTTGATTTATTCAAAGTCCCAAGATGCTGCATTTTGCTTTTGCTGTTACTTGTTTGCAGTTCATAAAAAATCTCAAGCGTTATTAAGCACAGGATATTCCAATTGGTCTTATTTATCTTCATTATTAAAAAGTCACGAGAATAGTTTTTTCCACATGCACACTTCAAATCCTGGAGAGAATATGAAAACAGATTAAATCAGACAATAGATTCACAATTAAAAACTTCACTAAGTGCTGAAACTAAGCATTGGAGAGCAGTTATTCACAGACTGTTTGTTTTAGTAAAATTTCTTGGAACTCAATCTTTAGCTTTTCGTGGATCTTCTGATCCATTGTATGAATTGAATAATGGGAACTTCTTGCAGCTTGTTGCAGAAGTAGCATCATTTGATTCAGTGCTAGGAGAGCACTTTAGAAGGATCACAAGCCAAGAAACGCAAAATAATTCTTTAAGTAAAAATATTCAAAATGAAATTATAGGTCTGATTGCACTTAAGGTTAAAAATAAAATTATTTCAATGGTAAAAGAGACGAAATATTTTTCAGTTATTGTTGATTCAACACAGATTTGTTCATAAAAAACATTGAATTTAATGTTGAGGGGATTTTTGAAAGGGCAAGACAAAACTGGCGAAGGGTTGACTAATTTAATTTTAGGTGAACTTAAAGTGCATGACATTTCTCTTAGCAACTGCAGAGGACAAGGTTATGATAACGGTTCAAACATGAAAGGAAAAGAGGCTGGTGTTCGAAACAGAATTAAGGGTCTTGAACCAAGAGCATTTTTCGTTCCCTGCGGCTCGCATTCCTTGAATTTGGTTCGATATGATTCAGCTCGCTGTTCGTTGGAAGCTGTTAGATTTTTCGACATTGTTCAATGCCTATACAACTTTGTATCAGGTTCAACAATGCGCTGGGACATATATATAAAAAAAATGTCCCTGGTTTGATCCTAAAACCCCTTTCTGAAACTAAATGGGAAAGTAGACTAGATGCCTTAAAACCCTTAAAAAATAACTTAGGAGATATATATACAGCCCTTAATTGAAATATCTGAGGCTGAAAACGTTGAGAACAGAAACACTGCAGAATCATTAAGAAATAAAATTTTAGATTTTAAGTTTGTATGTTGCATATTAATCTGGTTTGATATTATAGAAAACATAAATATAACTAGTAAGAATTGACAAAGTTTGTCCATAAATTTATCTAACAGCGTCCTAGTTCTGGAAGCTACAAAAAACTATTTGGTGGAAATGCGATCAGAAGAAAAATTCACTTACTACAAGCAATCAGCTGAAGCCATAGCTAGAAATCTAGAAATACCATCACAGTTTACTAAAATAACATGTATGCGCTCTAGGAAGAGTAAAAGGTTTTATATTGATGAATGCCCTGACAACATTTTAGAGCCAGAACAAAAATTTAAGGTTGATTTGTACTATAAAATATTAGACCATTACGGAAAGATTTGAACAGCTAAAAGAATATAACAACATTTTTTTTATTTTTAAACAATATTGGTGAGTGTTTCAAAAATGTCGACTTATGTGCAGCTTGTCAAAATTTGCAAAGAGCTCTGACATTTGAAGAGTCCAAAGATTTAGATGGTGCTTTCTGTTTTCAAGATATTTCTTAAGCGTGCGGTTAATCAGCGTTTCCATGACTTTAAAAAGAAGGGACATAAGTGATATGGGTAAGTAGGAGGACAAGAAGGATGGGTCACCTTTCTTAAGGACAGGCTTGATAAATGCTGTTTTCTATTTTCTAAGTAAGATTCCAGGAAGAGTAGGAGCGATAATATAATAATAATAATATAATTTTGTGATATATTTTGACTTTGGTTTACAATTATTTTTGTATTCTTCAGTTACTATTATTTTTGTGATATATCTTTGATTTTCTAGTTATAAATTAAAATCAATTTTTTTTTATTAGATATAATATCGAGGAATAGGCCTCTTGGGGATACCTCGTTAAAAGAGGCATTGAAAATTCTAACCCTTGGGTAATGAGGAAATGACATCTTACACGAATCACCGCAATTGAGGGCACCAATGATGAAGCTTGCGCAGGGCGCTAATTAAGCTCGGGCCGGCCCTGATTCGATCACGTTCTAGCTAGAATAGACCTTAAATCTAATTTGACTCTTACCAGTTCCATTGCTGATCTTAAAATTTCTGATCATTATATGACTTGTCTATTGTATGATTTTAAAGAAAAAAAAACAATGAACTAGCAAATTCCAAATAAAAAAACTGTAAAAACAAATTTTGAAAAACTGAATGCACATCTATTTTCGGAAAACTGGCATAGGGTGCCCATTGATTCTGATCCATGTAAAGCTTTTTGTATTTAGTTGTCTGTATAAATTATTATGTTTAAAGTTGCTCGGAAAATGTTACCAATAAAATTTGTAAATTAAATAAACTTAAACCCTGGATGACTAATTATTTATTAAGAAAAAATTATGATAAAAAGAAACTTAGAATAAAACATAAGAAATATCAAAATAAAATATCCTATCGTTTAAACTATGATAATTTATGTAGAGAAATCAAACTCGAAACTTCAATTTGTAAAAAAAATGTGTATATGGATAAATTTTATAAAGCCAAAGGCGATTTAAGAAAGGAATGGATAATAGTAAATGAATTGTTCGATAGTAAAAAGACTTGTGATATACCTTCTGTTATTAATAATAATTCTATTATATATTAGGAATCATAATGATATAGCAACAAATATTTCATGGCATATATAATCATACCTTTAAGTGTTCGCGAAGTTGCTTCAAAGATAGTTTTCAATCTCAAAGTTTCTGTTTTGAGCCGATCTCGTCTATTGAAATTTTCAGCGTTATTCAAAATCTGGATAATTCAAATTGAACCACTTTGAATAGTTGTTCTAATAATTTTATCAAAAAGATCTGTTTTAATATAACTGATATTCTTCCTGAACTTTTTAGCAAGATTATATTATATCAAGGTATCTTCCCGGAAAATCTGAAAGTAGCTGAAATTATTCCTATTTTTAAAAAAGGAAATTAGAAAACTGTTACTAACTATAGAACTATTTCCTTATTACTTATTATATTATTATTTTCAAAAATCTTTGAAAAAGTAATGAAGATTAAAATCGTGAATTATGTCGAAAAGTTTAGTTTTTTAAGCAACAAGCAGTTTGGTTTTAGAGCTGGTAAGTCAACGGAAGATGTACTCTTAGCTCACTGTAGCCTAATTTATACAAGTTAAGATCAAAAAAGTATACTTCTGCTATGTACATTGATATGAAAAAAAGCTTTCGATACTGTAGACCATAAGATATTATTAAGAAAATTAGAGAAAGCTGGTTTTAGGAGATTTATACTAGATTGGTTTTCTTCTTATCTTAAAGACATAAAACAAAAAGTCAAAATTGGTGATACTTTCAGCGAAGAAAAAAACATTAATATAGGCGTCCTTCAAGGCTCTGTTTTAGGTCGTATTTTATTTCTCATATTCATTAACAGTATATTTAGTTTTAATTTAAAAGCTAAGGTATACGGTTTCGCTGATGATATTGCATCTATTATTGGGTCTATTCTAGTCCTACATTACTAGATATGATTTCCGACATTAATCATGACTTAGGATTATTTAGACATTATTTGGCATTCATAAACTAGTGTTTAGTGAGAAAACAAAAGTTATGTATTTTAAAATACCGGCTCTAGATCTGAATCCTCCTATTCTTATTCAGCATAGCTTCGGCAGTAAACAAATTGTTACAAGTAGTAGTTCTTGTTATTCTTTAAAAGATAACCTAAATAATCTGGAAACGAAATGTTCTTCTTATTGCTTAAGTATCGAACCAGTTACCAAATATAAGTACCTTGGCCTGTATTGTATTATTTCAATAAAACTGTTAAAAATTGGCTTTTTAACTTTGATCTATGTGAAATCAATGATATAATCAAAATTTTGGTTTAAAAATAATACATAACTTGCTTTTTATTTTGTGTTCTTACAGTTATACTGTAAATCCAAGATACAAGATACGTTTTCGTAAGTCGGGAGAGATGAGGATTAACTAAAGGAATAATAAACAGCATTGGATTGACACCTCTTATTCATATGTAATAAAAGTAATGGTTTTGCACCTACACAAACGTCTTTTGATTCCCCACTTACCATATCACTATGATCAGCTGATTCGATTTCGGATTAATATTTCTTAATTTTAACAATAAAAGAATTTAATATATCCAAACGCCATTCGAGTTGTTTTGAATTTAGCGATACAGTTTTTTGTTCTAATCCCGTTTTAATACGAATGATGTTGTTTTTAATTACTATTCCCCTGATGTTTAAAATGATCAAGGACAATATCCTTCATTGGAGTTAGAGAATTTGTAGTCATATTGATTTAATCTATAATAGTTTTCTCAAGTATTAACCAAATAAATGTTTTATGTTTGGACTCATTCCAAGCATAAAACATTATCCAAAATTATTTAAATTGCACTGGTTTCAAATTAAAATACCACAATTATTCGAAAAACTATCTTATTTTAATACGAAAATTGCAAAGAAATTAAATTACTTAAAAAACGAAAATTAACGTGCAAATTTATTTTATTAGCTTGAATGATTGTTGTTAATTAATAATCACAATCTGTGATTTGATAAATTGTTTGCTGAACACACTTCAACCACTTATAACTTTAACTTCGCTCTACCGCCCATTCTTGAAAAGTTAAAATTAACGAAAAGTTAAAACTCGCCAAAACGGTCGATTTTAATGAATTTGTTAATCAATTCTATTTGAATTAATGCAATGAAAATTAAACGCGAATTCCATTTGACCAGTGTAAAGGAAAGGAAACAAAATTATTATACCAGTGTATAGAAAAAATGATTTTACCACGAGAGTGACGACAGCAGCGGCGCGGCAGATTCATTGATACAATTTTTTATGTTTGAACAGTTCTCTAATTTATATTTTTATTAAATACAATTATAATTTTCTAACAGAAAATTGTCCCGAAGTGTTTTTGTTTTTCGTTAAAATTGGGAAAAAAGCTATCAGGAGCAGAAAATAAAAAACGGCGAAAAATTGACGCCGAAAATAAAAAGCAAGCTGTTCAGCTTAGCAAATAAAAAAAAAATGTTGACGATGTTAATGATAACAGTAAAGCAGTAATTGAAAGCCATCCTTCAGGTGCAAACATTTTAAATATTTTAGAAACAGCTGCTGTGGAGGAGGAGGTGATTAGCTCAGAGGCGGATATTTTAGCAAAATCAGAGGCTTTTTTTGAGGATCCAAGCAATTGGTCCAACTTGAAAAATTTAAAAAAAATCGTAAGAAGGGGTCTTTTTCAAGTTCGTGATTTCAGTTTTCCCAAAAAAATGGTAGAATTAAGTTACCAACGCACATTAGCCAATGGTACAATTATTTCACGGCCTTGGTTGATTTATTCAAAGTCCCAAGATGCTGCATTTTGCTTTTGCTGTTACTTGTTTGCAATTCATAAAAAATCTCAAGCGTTATTAAGCACAGGATATTCCAATTGGTCTTATTTATCTTCATTATTAAAAAGTCACGAGAATAGTTTTTTCCACATGCACACTTCAAATCCTGGAGAGAATATGAAAACAGATTAAATCAGACAATAGATTCACAATTAAAAACTTCACTAAGTGCTGAAACTAAGCATTGGAGAGCAGTTATTCACAGACTATTTGTTTTAGTAAAATTTCTTGGAACTCAATCTTTAGCTTTTCGTGGATCTTCTGATCCATTGTATGAATTGAATAATGGTAACTTCTTGCAGCTTGTTGCAGAAGTAGCATCATTTGATTCAGTGCTAGGAGAGCACTTTAGAAGGATCACAAGCCAAGAAACGCAAAATAATTATTTAAGTAAAAATATTCAAAATGAAATTATAGGTCTGATAAGGTTAAAAATAAAATTATTTCAATGGTAAAAGAGGCGAAATATTTTTCAGTTATTGTTGATTCAACACAGATTTGTTCATAAAAAAAACATTGAATTTAATGTTGAGGGGATTTTTGAAAGGGCAAGACAAAACTGGCGAAGGGTTGACTAATTTAATTTTAGGTGAACTTAAAGTGCATGACATTTCTCTTAGCAATTGCAGAGAACAAGGTTATGATAACGGTTCAAACATGAAAGAAAAAGAGGCTGGTGTTCGAAACAGAATTAAGGGTCTTGAACCAAGAGTATTTTTCGTTCCCTCAATGCGCTGGGACATATATATAAAAAAATGTCCCTGGTTTGATCCTAAAACCCCTTTCTGAAACTAAATGGGAAAGTAGACTAGATGCCTTAAAACCCTTAAAAAATAGCTTAGGATATATATATACAGCCCTTAATTGAAATATCTGAGGCTGAAAACGTTGAGAACAGAAACACTGCAGAATCATTAAGAAATAAAATTTTAGATTTTAAGTTTGTATGTTGCATATTAATCTGGTTTGATATTTTAGAAAACATAATTATAACTAGTAAGAATTGACAAAGTTTGTCCATAAATTTATCTAACAGCGTCCTAGTTCTGGAAGCTACAAAAAACTCTTTGGTGGAAATGCTCAGAAGAAAAATTCACTAACTACAAGCAATCAGATGAAGCCATAGCTAAAAATCTAGAAATACCGTAACAGTTTCCTAAAATTACATGTATGCGCTCTAGAAAGAGTAAAAGGTTTTACATTGATGAATGCCCTGACAACATTTTAGAGCCAGAACAAATATTTAAGGTCGATTTTTACTATAAATAACTTTAACTTTGTTAAAGGAAATTTAATTACATGCGATATCTTCAAAGACTATTTTGATAATCTTCTCAACTCAACAATGTGCGCTGTACAAATCTCAGAATTGGCTCCCGCAACAAGTAATCCTATTCTAGAGACATCTCTAGCTCAGAAATTGTTTCTTTTCTTAACTGCGTGAAAAAAAATAAAGCGCCAAGATATGATAGAGTACCGTACGAATTTTTCATAAATTCACCCGATTCGGCTATTGAAATCATAGCACTTTTGTTCAACCGGATGCTGTTATCAGGAAAAGTTGAACCAGCTTTTAAAAAATCCCTGATTTTTCCCATCTATAAAAAGGGGGACCAAAACATAATGCAAAACTACAGAGCGATATCCTTCATGGACTCGATTGCAAAAATTTTTGCAGGAGTGATCTTGGCCCGGCTACAAAAGTGGGAAAAGGAATTCTCAATTCTAAATGAGTTCCAGGCTGGTTTTAGGGAAGATACAGCAGATAATCTGTTTAATCTATTCAGCATAATCAAACTTAAAACGCAAGAAAACAAGAAAGTTTACTGTTTTTTCATTGATTTCAAGGCAGCATTCGATTATATAGACCGCAAAGCTCTTTTATATTAAATGCAAAAATGGGGAAATTTCGGAGAAACTTCTTAAAGTTATAAAAGATCTCTATGAAAATACTGAGGCAGCTGTCTGGGATGGAGAAAAGCTATCGGAATGGTTTAAGACGTCATTGGGTGTTAAACAAGGATGCTTTTTAAGTCCACTTTTCATTGCATTGTACATTAACGACATTCATCACTTCATCGGAGGTGGTTTAAGTATAAACGGTTTGCAGATAAGACTACTCATGTATGCAGACGATATTGTGTTGCTTGCTGATAGCCCACAAGTTCTCCAGGCAATGATTGACAAAATAGCAGAATACACCCGCCGTTGGAATCTCATCATAAATCTTGAAAAGTCGAAAGTTATCGTCTTTAGAAAAAGAGGTGGAAGGTTAAGTTCACAAGAAAGCTGGAAGTTAAACGGGCAACCTATTGAAATTGTCAACAAATATAAATATCTTGGCATATGGCTTACTCCTGGACTATGTTTGGCGGAACATTTTAAGGAAAGGTCAAATCTGGCTCGACAGAGCCTTAATTTTACATAGAGTAATTTCATCGCAAATAAAGATGTCAGACTCTCCTCAAAAATAGAAATTTTTAACGCCGTATCTAGAGCTATATTAGGATATGGAGCTGAAGTATGGGGATTTGTAAAATATGACGAAGTTGAAAAAGTACAAAGATATTTCTTTAAAAAAGTACTCGGACTGCTAAACTTTGCAATGAATTACATGCTCACCCTAGAGTCCCAAATGAAGCCAATATTCGAACACACGCTGCGCTGCCATATGAAGTATTTGGGAAAAGTCTTAAACTATTATGATAACAACAGGCTGCCCAAGTTCCTAGCAAATATAGTTATAGAAAAGCGGATTATTGGTTTCAGAGTTGGGAAACCAACATGAGACAGGCTAACTATGTTGAAAACCTTTAATATTTTGCTTCAAATAGAAATCTGTTCAACACTGTTGTTAACGATGTAGCGGAAAAAATTGTGTTTGATGACAAAAACGAAGCATTACAAAGAGCGCAGATTACACGATCTCATTGCCTTTACCATCTACTTGTTTTTGAGACTGGCATGGAGTATGTTTGCGATGATCAGAAATTTCCTATGATCAGATGGATTTTCAAAGCGAGAGCAGGCCTCATAAGTCTCAACGGCTTAGCACGAATAGATCGGGAAAATAGGAACTGCTCCCTCTGCAACCTGCAGGAAGAAGAATCCCTATTTCACTTCATTCATATCTGCCCAATCCTGAAAAGTATACGCAGAAATTGCCTGGGCAGACCCTCGCTGGACGAAAATATGGTTGTAAGCTTACTAAACGGAGAAATGAACTGGAATTCTTTAGTTAATTTCCTTAAATTTTCGCTGGAATACAGAAATTTATAACTGAATTTAATTATTAAAAATATGTTATATTTATATATATATATATTAAAAAAAAAAAAAAAAAAAAAAAAAAAAAAAAAAGAGCTAAGCTAAGTGAATTATAAAACAAAGGGTTTAAAATAAATTTATTTTATTATGTATTAAATCGCGACAGACGACTTAAAAGTCAATGTTGAATATATTCTTGTTTTCAATATCAACTCACAATTTATTAACTTTTGGAATATATATTTGTAAAAATCAAACTAAGTATCAAAATAAGTATTAGGAATACTGTATACACATAACATTAAAAATATGTATCAGAAAAAAAAATGAAAATGAATAAACACTACTACTACTACTACTACTACTACTACTACTACTATAAATATTAGACCAAGCGATTAGTTCCATTACGGAAATATTTGAACAGCTAAAAGAATATAACAACATTTTTTTCATTTTTAAGCAATATTGGTGAGTATTCCAAAAATGTCGACTAATGTGCAGCTTGTCAAAATTTGCAAAGAGCTTTGACATTTGAATAGTCCAAAGATATAGATGGTGCGGAATTGCATCAAGAGCTATTATTTTTATCTCCACTTGTAAAACAAGGCAGTTCAGCATTTGAAGTCCTTAACTATATTTTCAAATCAAACATCGAAGACCTTCTTCTCAATGCAGTAATAGCATTTCAAATATTAAATACGTTGCCGGTAACGGTAGCTTCAGAGGAACGTAGTTTTTCAGACTTAAAATTAATAAAAAACTACTTGAGGACCACAATGACTCAAGAAAGATTAGTTGACTTGTCAATCATGGCTATAGAAAAAGAGCTCGTTAAGTCATTAGATTATGATGATCTGGTAACAGAGTTTGCTAAAACAAAAGCCGGAAAAGTTAATCTTTTACAATAAGTTGTGTTCCATTTATTTTTATTTACAAATTTTTATTATTATTGCAACACTGGAATATGTATATAAAACTATATATTTTATATTGTTATGTTTTTGAATTAGTTTTTAAATATTTTTTTACTGTATTGAATTCCTTAAAAGAGATTGAAGACAGACTCTATCAAATGCCGTAGAAAAATAAAGAGCAATAATCTTGCGATGTAAAGATTTGTTCCACTGCTCGATGAGATGTACCATCAGATCACCTATGGAACGATTGCTGCAAAAGCCATACTATCGGTGATGGAAAAGCTTTCGGTTTTCGAGATATTTCTTAAGCTGGCGGTTAATCAGCGTTTCCATGACCTTAAACAGAAGGATAATAAGTGATATGGGTCGGTAGGAAGACAGGGAGGATGAGTCACCTTTCTTAAGGACAGGCTTGACAAATGCTGTTTTCCATCTTCTAAGAAAGATTCCAGAGGAGTAGGAGCGATAATATAATAATAATAATATAATTTTGTGATATATTTTTAACTTTAGTTTACAATTATTTCTGTATTCTTCAGTTACTATTCTTTTTGTGATATATCTCTGATTTTCTAGTTATAAACTAAAATCTAATTTTTTTATTATATATATATATAATATCGAGGAATAGGCCTCTTGGGGATACCTCGTTAAAAAAACGCATTGCAAAGTCTACCCCTTGGGTAATGATCTTTGTCTTCTTCCACCAATCACCGCAATTGAGGGCACCAATGATGAAGCTTGCGCAGGGCAGGAATAGACCTTAAATCTAATTTGTGTCTTACCAGTTCCGTTGCTGATCTTAAAATGTCTGATGTCTGATGTCTGAATGATGATTTTAAAGAAAAAAAACAATGAACTAGCAAATTCCAAATAAAAAAACTGTAAAAACAAATTTTGAAAAACTGAATGCACATCTATTTTCGAAAAACTGGCATTGGGTTACCATTGATTCTGATCCATGTAAAGCTTTTTGTAATTTTGTTGTCTGTATAAATTATTATGTTGAAAGTTGCTCGGAAAATGTTACCAATAAAATTTGTAAATTAAATAAACTTAAACCCTGGATGACTAATTATTTATTAAAAAAATGTATGATAAAAATAAACTTAGAATAAAACATAAGAAATATCAAAATAAAATATCCTATCGTGTAAACAATGATAATTTATGTAGAGAAATCAAACTCGAAACTTCAATTTGTAAAGAAAATTTGTATATGAATACATTTTATAAAGCCAAAGGTGATTTAAGAAAGGAATGGATGATAGTAAATGAATTGTTCGATAGTAACTAGATTTGTGATATACCTTCTGTTATTAACTTTAATTCTCAAAATATTAGGAATCATAATGTTATAGGAAAAATATTTAGTAATTATTTCATGGCATATATAATCATACCTTTAAGTGTTTAAAAAGTTTCTTTTTTGAGCCGATCTCGTCTATTGAAATTTTCAGCGTTATTCAAAATCTGGATAATTCAAATTCAACCACTTTGAATAGTTTTTCTAATAATTTTATCAAAAAGATCGGTTTTAATATAATTGATATTCTTTCTGAACTTTTTAACAAGAGTATCAAGGTATCTTCCCGGAAAATTTGAAAGTAGCTGAAGTTATTCCTGTTTTTTTAAAAAAGGAGATAAGAAAAATGTAACTAACTACGTATAGACCTTGTTGGCAAAAGTAATGAAGATTAAAATCGTGAATTATCTCTAAAAGTTTAGTTTTTTAAGCAACAAGCAGTTTGGTTTTAGAGCTGGTAAGTCAACGGAAGATGCACTCTTAGCTCTCTTTAGCCTAATTTATACAAGTTTAGATCAAAAAAAAGTATACTTCTGCTATGTACATTGATAAGAAAAAAGCTTTTAAAACTGCAGAACATCAGATATTATTAAGAAAATTAGAGAAAGCTGGTTTTAGACGATTTATATTATATTGGTCTTCTTCTTATCTAAAAACAGAAAACAAAAAGTCAAAATTGGTGATACTTTTAGCGAAGAAAGAAACATTAATATAGGCGTCCTTCAAGGCCCTGTTTTAGTTTTTATTTTATTTCTCATATACATTAACAGTATATTTAGTCTTAATTTAAAGGGTAAGGTATATGGTTTCGCTGATGATATGGCATGTGTCTTTTCTAGTCCTACATTACTAGATATGATTTCCGACACTAATCATGACTTAGAATTATTAAGTCATTGGTTTGGCATTCATAAACTAGTGGTTAGTGAGAAAACAAAAGTAATGTATTTTAAAATACCGAAAAATAGTTACAAGTAGTAGTTCTTGTTATTCTTTAAAAGATAACCTAAATAATCTGGAAACGAAATGTTCTTCTAATTGCTTTTGTATCGAACCAGCTACCAAATATAAGTACCTTGGCCTTAATATTGTATTATTTCAATAAAAATGTTAAAAAATGGCTTTTTAACTTAAAAATAATACATAACTTGCTTTTTATTTTGTGTTCTTGTAGTTATACTAAAAATCCAAGATACGAATATACCCATTAACTAAATAATACCCAACAACTCGCATAAAATGAAATATTTTGTATTAATTAAAGTTAATTTACATTTTAAGGGTATTCTCTCTCAACACTTGTCACAGACAACAGATTGTACCTTCTTTTTCATTCATTAAAATTAAATATGGAAAAACACTTATTATACTTACTTATATTTCTACATGTATGTTTTCAACATTAATTAAAATAAAATTGTGTTCTCTTTATACTTTAAAAATGTTGGTTATGTATAAGGAAAAGAAAATAAAAGAATTGAATTGAATTGAAAAGTATCCTAGGGAATTTTTCGAAACTGCAATTGGCCAACTTCAGACCAACTGTAGAGTTCAAATACTGAAAAAAAATGTCGGCTTGCCATTTAACTTTCGAATTGAGATCAACTCCCAAGCTGGCTAGCTAAACAATTATTATCGTAAGCTTTCTTTAAACTGGCAAACGCCTTAGGATATTTCTGCTCCGTAATTTGGAAAGCTTTAACCGTTCCTAAGACTTCACCTGATAACCATGAAATATGATTGATACATTTTTTGATATCCAGAAGCATCGGATCATTATCAACTAAGTTTTCGAAAAGACTGATAAAATGTTTATATTCAGAATATTTAGCACTACATTTAGTACTACATTTCATATGTTATAAAAGCAATGACTTTACACCTACACAAACGTCTTTTAATTCTCCACTTACCATATCTCTATTAGACCAAGAGCTGACAGCAAATTTTGAGAGTGGAGGAATAACCAAAATTGCTATACGTGTATGTGTAGATACGCGATTATATATCAAATCGAGAAGTCTGGCAGGGTTAATTTTCAGCCGGGGCACCAGAGGGCCGTTCGAAAACGGTAATTTATCCGATTTTTGTGTGAGAGGTATAACCACTTCAAATCATACAGAAACGATAGAGAATTGCTCACTGATTTTAGATATCTCGGTGCCAGACGTTTTACTTTCAGCTTTCCACTTGCCAGACGCCCCCCAAAAGGAGCGAAAAATCAGCTTTTGGTGTCAGAGGTATAACCAAATGAGTGATACATTAAAACATCAGAATAAATCTCCTGATTGTACATATGTGTGTCCCAGACGTTTTATGTTAAGCTTTCCCCCCGCCAGACGCACCTAAAGTATGCCCAAAAATCAACTTTTTTTCTTTAATGTACAACCAAATGAATTATACACCAAAAAAAGAGAACAATTCGTCTGATTTTACATATTTGTGTCCTAGACGTTTTATTTTCAGCTTTCCCCCGCCAGACGTCCTTAAAGCATCCTCAAATGCATTTTTTTGTAATAAAAATCAAAAATACTTTTTTCTTTTCAACTATAACCATATGTTGGTCACATCGAAATACTCTTCTCTTATTTCTGATTACGAATGTGTGTGTCCCAGACGTTTTATTTTCAGCTTTCCCCCGCCAGACATCATTAAAACATCCTTAAATGCATTTTTTGTAATAAAAACAAAAAAAAACTTTTTTCTTTTCAACTATAACCATATGTTAGTCACATCGAAATACTCTCCTCTTATTCCTTATTACGGATGTATGTGTCCCAGACGTTGAAAAAAAAAAGTTTTTTTGATTTCTATTACAAAAAATGCATTTGAGGATGTTTTAATAACGTCTGCAGGTGGGAATGGCTATTACAAAAAATGCATTTAAGGATGCTTTAGTGGCGTCTGGCGGGGGAAAGCTGAACATAAAACGTCTGGGACACACAGATGTATAATCAGGATATTTATTCTGATGTTTTGATGTATCACTCATTTGGTTATACCTCTGACACCAAAAGCTGATTTTCGCTCCTTTTGGGGGGCGTCTTGCAAGGGGAAAGCTGAAAGTAAAACGTCTGGCACCGAGATGTTTAAAATCAGTAAGCAATTCTCTATCGTTACTGTATGATTTGAAGTGGTTATACCTCTCACACAAACATCGGAAAAATTACCGTTTTCGAATAACCCTGCCAGACTTTTCGATTTGATATATTATCGCGTATATCTACACATACACGTATACCAATTTTGGTTATACCTCCACTCTCAAAATTTGCTGTCGGCTCTTAGACTATATGATAAGCTGATTCGATTTTAGATTAATATTTCATAATTTTAACAATAAAAGAATTTAATATATCCAAACGCCATTCCAGTTGTTTTGAATTAGCGATACAGTTTTTTGTTCTAATCCCGTTTTCATACAAATGATGTTGTTTCTAATTACTATTTCCCTGATGTTTTAAAGGATCAAGTTCAATATGCTTCATTGGAGTTGGAGAAACTTGCCATTTTTTTGTAGTCATATTGACTTAATCTATAATAGTTTTCTCAAGAATGAACCAAAAAAATGTTTTATGTTTGGAATTAGTTTATCCAAAATTATTTAAATTAAACTGGTTTTAAATTAAAATAACAGAATTTTTCGAAAGACTAACTTATTTTAATACGAAAATTGTAAAGAAATTAAATTACTTAGAAAACGAAAATGAATGTGCAAATTTTATTATTATAATTATATATTATATTATATTTATTAAATATAATAGCTTGAATGATTGTTGTAAATTAATCGCAATATGTGATTTGATAAATTATTGCTCAACACACTTCAACCACTTATAACTTTTATTTCGCTCTACCGTCCACTCTTGACAAATTAAAAATAACCAAAAGTTAAAACTCGCAAAAACGGTCGATTTTAATGAATTTGATAATCAATTCGAGTGTCGATTAGCATCCCATCCGCTACGCACGTGCGGAAGACATGGGAAAGTCAAGTGACGGTCTACTCTATCCCTGTTCTGTGTTTTATCTCCAATTAAATCCTTTTATCTAAATAAACTCAATCCAAAAATAAATTAACAAATAATTTTCACCCTCAATAACCCAAAAAAATAAATAAATAAAAATCAGTTCACGCGACGACTCCACTAAATCTATTCAGTTTTCAAATTCATTAATCAGTGCAAATGATATGAAATAAATTAATTGTGCTTTGTAATAAAACAAGTTTTTCCATCAATAAAAATACCCACCAACGAGAAAAAAACAGACCACAGCCCGAAAAAGCTCCTTTTCTTGATTTGTTTCCCTCTTCTTTTTTCACAGACGTTTTAGTTGAATTATTACGGTAATCCAAATGGTTAATCTAGATCGTTATCGGATATATTAATTGATGTTCTCTGAGTAACCAGGGGCGGATCAAGCCAATTATTATTAAGGCATAACACTAACAATAATTGATTTTGTGAAGCTCAAATTGGGTCTTAGTGGAGCATTAATTATAGTTAATTTACCGTCTTTGTTTTTCAAGTTTTTGTTCTTCTTTATGGGAGGTATTTTCATGGTTGATTATTAAACATTCGTGGGCTCAGGAAAAATTTCTGTGGTGCATACGTTTATACTTTGTTAAACAGCCAGTTGTTTTGGTATTAAGTGAAACTCAAGGAGGAGAAAATTCTGAGCACGCGGAATTTAACCTTTATGGGTATAATTTAGTGCCATTATTTTTTCCCTATCACGTCCTCGCCGTATATAATAGGAATGATGTTGCATACCAACTTCTACCAAAATACGGTCTGTGTTCAAATACAGATTTTAACTTCATGTGGTTTAAATGCACGGTAAACAAACGCATCATACATACTTGTTTCATCTGAAGAAGCCCTTATTTGGACAGAGTGTCAATTTCCAAAGAATTTGATGCTTTTTCAGACTCCATACAAAGTATTGTTGCCCATTATCCTCACACTGAAATCATTATTACGGGTGATTTCAATGTACACAATTCACGTTGGCTTCGCTATTCTGGCCAGACAACACCTGAAGGAGGGTATGTTGAAATCTTTGCTGAGCTAAACCAACTTAGTCAGCTTGTTGATGACCAAACCCAAATTCCTGACATCACAGGCCAAGCCGCCAACACACTAGATTTGTTTCTTACCTCCGTTCCTGATAAACAAAAAAAATCGTGTTTTTTCGCCTCAAGGCACATCAGACCATTGTGTCATTTCTGCAAATCTCTCGTGCCAACAAAACTCGGTTGAAGAAAAACCCCCTAGGAGAACCGTTTGGCAATACGAGAAAGCCAAATGGGACGGTCTCAATAATTTCTTCATGTTCTTTAACTGGTCGCTCTGCTTCCTCGGTAGCAACATAGACACCAACGCAGAAAAACCGGGGAAAACCGGAAAAAGTTTCAGCAAGCTAGAAAGGCCTGTAATGTTCACATCCGAAAGAGATAATTTGTACATGAACAGAAAATCCGGCAAAAATTCAAATCCAAAATCCGGCAATGTCCCAAAGGCAGTCAAAATTTTTCGTTAAGAACTCCTCGTCATCATCGGTTCCTACGCTTGTCTTCAATGATATTCCTGTTGTCAGTTCTCACGAAAAAGCAGATCTCCTTGCAGCCCAATTCACTGCTAACTTAATGCTGCCAGTAGGTGTTAGAACTCCTCCTGTACTCGAGAGCGTAAATGATTTCATGGAACCAATCTTATTTCGCACTCGTACAGTTGCAAAAGTATTAACAGATCTTAACATATCAAATATATTAACAAATCTCTGGCCCGAATAATATCCCTGCTTTTGTTCTGAAGAGGTATTCTTCAACGTTGACAAAAACATCACGTAAGCTTTTCCATCTGTCCTTTTCCTCTGGTCTCTTTCCGAGTGGATGGAAAACAGCATTTGTCCAACCTATACCAAAAAAGGCGAATCTTCTTCTCCCTCAAACTATCGACCAATTGCACTTACGTCCCTTCTTTCCAAGGTCATGGAAACGCTGATTAATTTTCAGCTAAAAAAATATCTTGAGGACCGAAAGCTTCTTAATGACCGGCAGTACAGCTTTCGTACCAACAGGTTCACCGGTGATTTGATGGTATATCTCACCGAAAGGTGGAACCAATCTCTCCATCGCTTTGGTGAAAGCAAAATCATTGCACTTGATATTTCTAAGGCATTTGATAGAGTTTGGCATCAAGCTCTTTTATTGAAAATGCGTGCATTTGGACTCGACGAATCTCTTGTTCGTTGGATAAGTAATTACCTTTTGAAACGTTCAATACAAGTTGTATCGGACGGATTCAAGCCGATTCTCACAAAACGCTGGCGTGCCCCAGGACTCTGTTTTGGCTCCGATCTTATTCCTTATATTTATTAAACAACTAATCCTATCAATTGTTTCGCTGACGATAGTACACTCAGCTTCTTATATTCGTTTCCAGATTTACATCCTCGTTCTTCGGGTATGAAACTGCAACGGCAGCGTATGAGAAGTTCATTAAATTGTGATCTTCACGGCATTGTACAATGGGGAATAAGAAACCACTTAGAATTTAATGCTTCGAAAACTGCATGTAGTCTTTTGTCGTTAAATCGAAATATACCCCAAATTCCACTATCCATGAGTGGCACTTGCATAGATGAAACCAATCACCACTCAGTTCTAGGTATGTGCATTACAAACCACCTTCTGTGGAATGGCCACATATTTGACGTTGCCAAAAATGCTGCGAGATGTTTAGGTTTCCTTCGGAGATGCAAGAAATTCTTCACCCCTTCTGATCTGGCTACAGTATAAAGCATATATTCGCCCTAAGCTTGAGTATAATTTCCACATTTGGGCAGGTGCTCTTGTAACCCACTTGAGTTTTCTAGATAGCATACAAAAAAGAGCTTTAAAAATGATAGGCGATCGAACAATAACATCTCTCGAGCACAGACGTATTGTCTCCTGCCTTTCATTATATTATCGCTATTTCCATAAACAATGTTCTATCGAAATAGCCAGTTGCATTCCTCCCCTGAAACGATTCAATCGTAATACTCGCACTGCAAGGAATGCCCATCAGTATACCCTTGAGCCCAACCTCGAACGTACTGTCAAATACAGGATTCTTTCGTAAGTCGTACCACGCGAATGTGGAATGACTTGCCCATAGAGTAAATATATTATATAGAGGAAAATCTTTCGTTCGTTTCACGCCTCAAAATCCTCAATTTTCGTTGTTGCTTTGGTATATCATTCATTGTGTTTCGTGTTCTCTTTTGTATATCATTCATTGTCCGCGTAAAAAAATGATGTGGTGAGTTTTGTTCATTTTGACATTTCATTTTGTTCTTGTTGACAACAACTGTAAATAAATTGCTTTTGTTTACACAAAAAAAATGAAAATATTAAAGTTAAAATAATTTTTTTTTAGTTCGACAATAAACTGAGAAGAATTCTTCAGGCTCTCCATCGATACATTCTATAAGGACAACCAGGATTTGCCTGGTCATCTTTTTTTTTTTTTTTTATATATATAATTAACGCGTGCACAAGGGATTATGTGTTTCCCTTTTAATGTAGAACACACTGCGCGGGCATTACGAAGATAGGGAGGGGAGAGATAGGAAGTGCCTGTAATACCCCGCGTATTACCGTGCTTTCCTAAACAAAGGAGAGGAGCAATATCGGGGAGAGAATATTTAAAAGAAAACAAATATTTTTCTTGTAATTTGTATTTTATTTAAACTCTAAGGCCTGCTGTCGCTATGCATAGGCTACGACCTTTCGAGTTCGACGTAATTATTCTCTGCCTTAAAACTAAAATTTACTTTACTATTTATACAATTTTCTTTAGTTTATTTCCTATTTGCATATGCATTTCATACACATTTCATAGCATTTCCCATAATATGTACTTTCTTGTGCCAGATAAAAAAATGTCAATCATCAAAATATTACCATGTCACTTGTCACCAAAATTCCATTTCTTTCGCAATACTATTATTCAATCATCCACAAATGTGCCGCTTTGTCGTAACCTATTAAACACTTAGAGCGTTAACCCTAGCTGCTATACATTTGAGTTTCGATATCAGTATTTTGTTTTGTTTTGGGATTCCCTTCAATGCCTGTAGTTGAATTGCATTGGTCATCGATTTTTGGTTGTCCATTCATAGTGTTTAATGCATGCTTGGGTGCTTAATATCGGTTCTGACCTAGTGACGACAAAGTTGTGGATTTGAAATTCGATCCCTCGCTTATGGGCTCGCTTATGGAAAATGGATTGGTGAAGATTGCCATGAGAATAATCATGTATTACTGTGTGGTTGACTAGGTGCATTGGGAAAATGCAATGATATGTGTATATTTTTATATTTTAAGATGCAGTTGAGGGTGAGAAAAATGTAGAGGGCTAGTGTGCACACTACATCCTCCTCCCCTTCGAAAAAGAAAATTGATCTAGAAGAGGTCAATTTTCTGTACACATGTATAGGCTAAGTATTTATATTACATTTTTGTTGAATTGAAGTTTTCTTCATTTAAGTATTACTGTTTAATTGTTTTTAAGAATATAAAACGATTTTTAGAAAATTAAATAATTATGGTTACATATTATTATATCTTTAAAAATAGATAGCTTAAAATAAAATTATCTTATACATTTGAAAAATTTAACATGTCATTATTTTGAGTAAATTATATTGTCGTCATTCATGAAATATTAACATTTTGTTGTACGCACATTTTTTTTGAAGAATTTAACATTGTCATTATTTTGAGTGAATTCTTTATACATTTTTTTTTCTTCTTCTTTTTGTAAAAAAAAAAAATAACATTTTGAACAAGAATGACATGAAATTTGATTTTTGCTTTAGTTCACGTATTTGTGTTTGCTTTGTTGTAACCGTCTTTCGAAAAAAAAAAATAATTTATATACCAAGCACTAGTTCTGGTGTTGGGTTACCGTTTTGTGTGGGGCGTTCAATTTGTATTGCCTGTATTTTTTCATTATATTTGTCATTTGTTTTGGTTCTCTTTCTTAATTTGTAAGTTCGGACTTTTTTGTAGCAACTTAATAACAATATTGCAATAACAACAGTATACGTAAGTATATAGTGGTGTATATGGTGCTCATTTAGTGTTGTCAATGGTTTGGCTTCGTCTGACTTTAACTCGTTTATCTTTTCGGAAATGAATTTAAGATCATCATGGTCGGAGAATTTAATAATTGCTACAGTTCCAGGTATGTTTGAAATGTTTTTGAAACTGTTTGTTAATAGTTTGAAATGTTTAAAGGGGGAATGTAAAAGTTTGTTAGTTTTGAAAATTTTTCACCAGATGCATAGATTTTCATGTCTCTGTTTTTGAGGTAAAAAATTCCTAAAATTTCTATGATTGCTGTGCCGTGTAAAGTGTGGGAAGTGACGTTTTCGTTGCATATTTCGTCAATAAAGTAATCATGGAATGAGGAGAAAATCCATTTATTTTCTTGTGAGAGTTTTTATTGTTGTTTTTATTGTTGAGTGATTTGATTGCCTTATTTCACAAGAAGTTGGTTTAGTATGTTTAAGTAATAATTGGATTTCGCATCGTGGGTTTTCTATGTTGGTGCTAAATAAAGGGTGTGTAAGGGAACATAAGTACAAATTATCTTGTACTTGGCAGCGAGATAGTTCTGCTGAGTTCATTTGATAAAAATGTTCTTTGTTCTTGTCTATTAGAGTGTATTGGGATGTTGGTTGTATGAACATGAATTTGTTTTGTTCAGATGTGGGAAGTGGAATGCTTTTATATAAGTGAAATTTTTCAGTTAGAGGTAAGGGTATTTTGATTTCATAAATTACTTTGTCAATATTAATGGCAACTTTGGTAGTGCAACTTTTATAAAGGGATACTATATTATTGTCCTCTGCTATATAAGGTAATTTAGTATTAAAAGGTAATTCTTGTTTTATTCTTGTTAAGGCTTCTTCTAATTGTTTTGAAGATATTATTGCTGGGTGAGGTTTACCATGGTTAACGTCTGTTATTAGGTCAAGTATATCGTCTAGCGTGTTAAGGTATCTTATAATTATCAGTGTGACCAATGAAGTTAACGACTCTAATTCAATGAAAGCAACTACGTTTGTAGAATTAATTAATCTGTCTATCATTTGCTTGGTTTGTTCTAATTTTAGGTTGATTGCTGTCATCTGACTATGTATTACAGCTTCGGATTTACTGAAAACGTTTTTAGTTGTCTCTAAGATGAGCGTCTGTTTCTTGACTAATGATAGTACATGGTCTTCGTTTTGTCTGAGTTTGCTTATTTGGTCAGTGTAAAAATCGGCATCATCTTCATTTAATGTGCCAAATAATGACTTACTTAATATTCCTACTGCGTTGAGTAAGGCTCTTTTTTGCCGGTGCGTATTGTTTATTAGTTCGTATTTTATTTGTATGTCTAGTAGTAAGTGATTCATTTCAGTGATTGCCCCGTTGCATAATATTTTGAACTGCTCCTTTCTTTTAATTGCTTACATAATTCATTTATTTCCCCTATGAAGGTCCCAGCGTGTGTCAATGCTATTGTAAGATCTTTTAGGTCGTAGTATACGACCAGTTTCCATTCATGGGCGTATAACTCAGCTGTTCCTATGTCCTCGAAATATATTCCTGCGTTTTGGTTGATTGGTGTTATTGATATATAACCATATACCGTACACCATAGTCCAAAGAATACAGTTGAAAATTTCATGTTGTGTTTTTGGCTAAAGCGAAAAAGGAATTCTTCTTAAAAATCTTTTTTCTAATACTTTTCTTTTTGGTTGGGGATTATTCCATGAAGGATTTTAAGTCGTTGTTATGTACTATTTCTGTCTTGTTGTCTTGTCTTGTTTTTATCTCGGTATTTTCATGAGAAACGATGTTTGTAACGTTGTAGGGGCCTTCCCATAACTAAGTAAGTTTGTTCTGTCGGGCTTGAACTCTCATAAGTACCTTGTCACCTATTTTGAATCTCTTTATTGTAGTGTTCTTGTCGTAATATGTTTTATTTAATTTCTTATTTTCATAAAGCATTTCCCGAGCAATTTTGTAGCCATGCTGCAAACGACTTTTTAGTTCGTTAGCGTAATTATCGTAATTATACTGTATTTGCGGAGATTGTGTCAAGGAATTTGGAATACGCGCTGGGTAACCATATAATAGTTCTAACGGGGTGTACGTTGTACTACTATGGGGTTTTGTGTTGTACACGAACATAGCGTATGGCAACCATGTATCCCAATTTAATGTTTCGCGATCAGTATAATCTCTAAGATATTCTGCTAATGTTCTATGGCTTCGTTCTAATGCACCATTTGTTTGCGGATGGTATGGGGTTGTTTGTAATTTTCTCGTTTTAAGAATTTTGCAAATTTCTTTAAACAATTTACTTAGGAAATTTGTTCCTTGGTCGGTGAGAATAGATTCTGGAATTCCGAACCGGCATACCAAACGTTCAACTAGTATGCGTGCTACTGTTGTGGCTTCCGCATTAGGTACAGGAATTGCTTCTGAAAATTTAGTCAAGGCGTCTTGAAAAGTTAAGATATATTTATTGTTGTCGTAACTCGCAGGTAATGGACCTACTATGTCAAGAGCTATTCGCTCGAATGATGTTTTGCTGGTAGTGGTTACTTTCTTGTTGACAATTTGTTTTTTTGGCATGATGCACACTTCTGTGTAATTTTACGTCTTTGGAAATAGTTGGCCAATAATAGTATTGTTTTATTCGTTTTGTTGTTCTAGCGATTCCTTGGTGTCCACCAAAAGGTGACTCGTGATTCTTATGTAGTATTTTAGTTATGTCTTCAATATTATCAATGTATTTACGTGAGTCGATATGAACATATATTTTAAATTGTTTTTGTTGAAATACCTGTGTTATTAAATTCTTTAACTCGTTTTGTGGTTCACTGTTTATTGGTATTGATAATGCGATTGACTCTATTTTTTCTTGGGTAACCTTATTTATTATTGTGTTCAGACCGTTTTTTATGATTTCTTGATCTGTTAGGCTTCTTATAGGTAGGGGTAATGTAAGGACGAGAAACGTAGTTTTTGTTTCTTTATGAAAAAATGAAGATGTTTGCCCTAAGTTGGGTTTTATAAAATTAGATATACGATTTATCAGGGTTTTCTCTTCTGAGGTTTCTACTAAGGGTAGAAGAATGGCTTTAAATTTCACTTTATTATTGAGGAATATAGACTCTGTTTTGAAGATTAAATTATTTATTGTTTGGGAATCTAATCTTTTCGGTTGTTCTTCTTCGACTTTTATTTCATTATTGTTATTTTCTTCAAGAACTCGTTTTTAGTTTCTGGTTGTTACTAAGACTTTAGTTTCAATGTCGTTCGTTATACGACTAAGTGCATCGGCATTGGTATTACATTTTCCCTTTTTGTGAATGATTTTATACTCATACTCTTCTAGAAGAATTCTCCATCGTATTAGTCTGGATGTGGGGTCTTTTCGTCCAATTAACCATTGTAATGAACTGTGGTCAGTTACAATGGTGAATTTTCTACCATAAATATATGGTCGAAATTGACTCAGAGCATAAATGATTGCGAGTAATTCTTTTTCCGAGGTGATATATCGAGTTTCTGCGTCGTTTAGAGTTCGACTAGCAAAGCAAATGGGCTTATCGTGGCCGATAGGACCTTGTGATAAGACGGCTCCTAATGCAATATCACTTGCATCAGTCGTTACCAGAAATTCTTGACTGAAATCTGGATATTTCAAAACTGGAGGATTAATGATCTTTTCTTTCAAAGCCCTAAATGCTTCATCACAAAAGGTATCCCATTTAAAAGGAATGCTTTTTTTTAATAACCTTGTAAAAGGTTTTGAAATTTCAGCAAAGTTCGGGATAAACTTTCGGTAGTATCCGACAAAACCTAGGAAAGATTTAATGTCTTTAGGTTTTTTTTGGTACTGGGAAAGTTTTCACTGCCTTAGTCTTTTCAGGGTTTGGTTTTATCCCATCCTCTGAGATGACATGTCCTAGATAGGTTAGTTCTTTCCTAACAAAATGACATTTCTCCAGTTGGAGTTTAAGATTATTTTCTCGAAAGCGATTTAAAACATTAATAAGTCGAGAATTGTGATCCTTAAGATCATAGCCGTAAATGACTATGTCATCTACGTACACAAAACATTCAATACCTTGTAGTCCCATGAGCACATTATTCATAAGCCTTTGGAAAGTAGCAGGAGCGTTTTTCAACCCGAATGGCATACGATTGTACTCGTAATGGCCGAACGGAGTACTAAAACAAGTTTTGGATTTGTCCTTCTTATCCATGAGGATTTGATGGAAGCCTTTCGCCAGATCTAACGTACTGAAATACTTTGCTCTTCCCAACTGATCTAAAATATCAGTTATGTTGGGTAGAGGGTAAGCATCGCCGACAGTAAGTTCATTTAATTTTCTGAAATCGACTACGACTCTCCATCTTTTGGTCCCATCCTGTCCAGGTTTCTTTGGAACAAGTAGTAAGGGTGAGTTCCATGGACTGCTGCTTGGTTGAACTACGCCATCTTCTAGCATTTCGTTCACCTGCTTATGGATTTCCTGCTTTGTGCTGTCTGGAAGTCTATAAGGTCTTGTGTACAGAGGTGGTTTTCCCTCCTCACTTATGATCTTGTGCCGCATAGCATTTGTATGCGTAAGGTGATCGCCTTCCAAATAAAAGAGATCATTGTATTCTCGACAGATTTTCAAAATTGATTTCTTTTCGTCGAGATTACAATGTTTGAATTCTAGAAGTGATTCCAATTTTTAAGCCTATTTTCTAATGGATTATTAAAATTTTTTGTATCGACAATATTGAAATTGTCGGGTTCATCGTATTTAAAGTTTATATCGTTTATACTGACTTCCTGGTTGGAGTCCAAAATATTCATTATTAATACTTTTACTTTTGAATTTTGTGGTTTGGTTACGGTTTCGCCTATATATATACCTGGTGAAATTTCTTGCCTTCGAATTACTATACTTTGATTTTTACCGATAGAGCTGAAAGGAATGTCAATAATTTGTTGTGCCAGAGGTTTTAAAATAATTTTTTTCAGTTTTTTCTTTATTAAAATTTTCTTCAGTCTTATTTTCTGCTGGGTATTTAAATATTTCCTCAGTCTTATTGTTATTGATATTTATCATCTTTTTTATAATTGCGGTTGAAATTTGGTGGAGAGTTGGAATTGAAGTTTTCCAAGGTGTTCAGCCTACAGTCTTTATGTAATAAGCTATCTGATCCGGCCCGTAGACAATCGGATTCAGACCCTGACACAAATTTTAAATTTGCTGGTAGCAGCTTATTTTTATCAGACTTTTGAAGGGCATCCTTGTTTTCTTCTATGCTGATATTACCCGTAGGTACCACCTCGTAAGGTGTAGCATTTTTATTCCTCTTCTCGTTTATTTTTTCAACCTCAGTTTTGGGCAAAATTGTATCTCCTTTTTTAATTTTAAGCTCTAACTGATTTTGTTCATAATTAATTTTTGAATTAAATTTTGATAAGAAGTCGTTTCCTAATATTCCATTCGGGAGGAACTGCCGCTGTCCAGTTCCCGAGTGCTGCCATTTCCCGATTGATAATTATTATTGTCGAGGTTACCCTCAAAATTTTGTCTCAGCACATGATGTCTTGTATCATGCCTCGAGATGTTTTGTGGGTTAGGACGTTCTTCGCGAAATGGATTATTTCTTGAAGACTGGTTTTTCATCCGTATATGATTCAACCGCGTCCTGCAATCACGTTGGGAGTGATTCATCCCGTTACAGTAGGTACACCTTGTGAAATGTACCTCCTTTTTTATATTCTGCTGAGGTGTGAAATTTTGAAAATTATTATTGCAACTAGATGACACATGACCTGTTTTACCACAGGTTTGACAAATTGGTCGGTTCTGACCATTTCGGAGGAAGCAAGAGGCGGATGAATGCCCAATTTTTCCGCAAGTAGAACAAGTGGGCCTGTTGTTAGCACTTTTGGAATTAGAGTTTTGAACTTCATTTTCCAAGCGCGGGGATTGTAGAATAGCGTATGAGATTGCCGTTTTTAAATCTGTAGTATTTTGTGCTTTTACTAACAGCCTTAAATTTACGTTTCTCAACCCGTCCTCGAAACAACGTATAGCCATAGTTTTATTTTCTGTTATTAAATAATCTCTAACAGATTTTTCTTCTATAGAGCTACACGTCGCAGCGTCAAGGGCGAGGAGCAAACTGATTAAACGATCCCCATAGTCCTTAACGGATTCTTTTGGAGATTGTCTCGCACTTAGGAGCTCGTTTTGAGCAGACGGTCTCGATTTTGTCTCTTTGAATTGGGACTCCAATTCAGTTACAAGATCTTTCCATTTGGAAAAGATCTTATATTGGACAAAATCAAAAGCCGCTCCTTGTAATCTTGTTTTTACTACCGACAAGAATAAAGAGTGCTGTGCCTCGTCCGTTATAAAGGAAAATAAAGTATTCCCGCAAGAGATAAATCGATTAAATTCATCCGGGTTGCCATCGAACACCGGCACGATATTGTTAATGTCGCTCAAACTAATTTTCGTTGCCATTTTAGGCGAAGGTTTTTCAAAAGGGTCGGAACGTGTGGTTCGTAAAAGGGTAGGGCTTGGAACAGTCCTAAAGTTATTTGTCGTCGCGTGAGAATTTTAAGTCAAATAAAAAAAATTTGGTCGAAAAACGGTTAAAGCAAATGGGTACAAGTGTGGGTCCTTAAAACTTAAATATAAATAAAATATAACTATAGTACCTTATTTATTTCTGGGTGCTGCTTTGTTTAATTCCGGCGATGATAGATTTTTGGTGTTTTCCGCTTTTTGCTGCTCCTGATGATGTTATTGATGTTTTTGTTGTTGCTGTTGATGTTGATGTTGCTTTCTTTTGATTTTGCTTCTTTTGCCAGGCAAGCTTCGCGCTCTATAGTTGTCAATTACGTCCTGGTCTTTTATCACTGCCTGCGATTTGCCAACTGCTTACGCTCTATAGCTAGCAAGGTCTTACTGTTGCAGGTCTTCTAACAGAAAAAAATTTACTTCTCTTTTTTTTTTTTTTTTTTTTTTTTTTTTTATTTCACTGTTTCTGGTGTTTATCCCCAGAACGCATCAAGAGTGGTCTCTTGTTATGGCAAGGCTTTTGTTTTAAAAATTAATTTTTTTGTTTTCGGTAGAGGATTTTTAGTACATCCCACCGCTGCCACCATGTAATAACCCGCGTATTACCGTGCTTTCCTAAACAAAGGAGAAGAGCAATATCGGGGAGAGAATATTTAAAAGAAAACAAATATTTTTCTTGTAATTTGTATTTTATTTAAACTCTAAGGCCTGCTGTCGCTATGCATAGGCTACGACCTTTCGAGTTCGACGTAATTATTCTCTGCCTTAAAACTAAAATTTACTTTACTATTTATACAATTTTCTTTAGTTTATTTCCTATTTGCATATGCATTTCATACACATTTCATAGCATTTCCCATAATATGTACTTTCTTGTGCCAGATAAAAAAATGTCAATCATCAAAATATTACCATGTCACTTGTCACCAAAATTCCATTTCTTTCGCAATACTATTATTCAATCATCCACAAATGTGCCGCTTTGTCGTAACCTATTAAACACTTAGAGCGTTAACCCTAGCTGCTATACATTTGAGTTTCGATATCAGTATTTTGTTTTGTTTTGGGATTCCCTTCAATGCCTGTAGTTGAATTGCATTGGTCATCGATTTTTGGTTGTCCATTCATAGTATTTAATGCATGCTTGGGTGCTTCATATCGGTTCTGACCTAGTGACGACAAATTTGTGGATTTGAAATTCGATGCCTCGCTTATGGGCTCGCTTATGGAAAATGGATTGGTGAAGATTGCCATGAGAATAATCAGGTATTACTGTGTCATTTTGACAAAAAAACTAGTGCACAGAAGACATTTCGTTTTCAAATTCTGGTTTTTCAATCAAAAAACAGCAAATAAATTTATAAATTTTATTATATTACTTGATATGTATATATTACATATGTATCTATCAACAACAAATTTGTGGCTGATAGAATGATCGATTTGTATAGATATTTTTAATAGCCGTAATACCAAGTCTATAAAAAACAAAAAACAAAACAGACATCAACAAGACGGTTTTAAAACTAAGTGGAATGATACCGGTTGCCTTGAATCCGACACGGAAACGACCTTTTGTATTCTCACTTGCCATCGAAATCATTGTCCAAAGCATCAACGACACGGCCCAAAAGCTCATCACCGACTGGAACGTCCACAATAGTACCGGTATGCTTGACAATATCTTCTTGTTTGATCAGCTTGTCGTTACAATACAATATGACAGCACCGAAATTGTCGGGTTCCAAATACAAGGCCATACCCTGTGGAATAAAAAAAGTCAAATAAATGCTGTAAAGATGTATCAAGAATAATGTTTACCTTCAATCGGCCTTTGCAAGTAGCCTGTGTAGCAGCCTTGGGAAGAGTTCGAGCCACAGAAGACGCCAAACGTGCAATGCAATCGGGATCATTCTTGGTGGGCGAGAAATAACACACACAAATGTTGACTGATACACAGGTTGGGAATCCATTTCTTTTTTTTTAGTGGTTTAATTTTGTAAAAAGGATACAATAAATCACGGAGTTCCTTCATTTCAAACAATTTGTGAGAATTTCATAGAATACCATCAACGACGACGACGTGCCTGCTGAGAATACTTGATACAAGATACAATTCTCATCAGGCACGTTGTCGTCGTCTTTCGATGGTGGTATTTTGTGAAATTCTCACAAATTGTTCGAAGTGAAGGAACTCCTTTAATTACTGTGTCCTTTTAACAAAATTAAACTGCTTATTCGTTTTATTATTTATCAAGAATAATAATAAATAAGCAGTTCACAACAGTTCACTATACTACACAATATTCACTAAACAATTTATTGTTGACGTTTTAGATATTCACCTCCACCATACTCCTACATATCGAGAAGGATGTGTTCGAAATGTATTCCTTAAGGGTTAAGGTGATTTTCTTAGGTCTTAGAGCTTGTTTACATGATTCCTTTTTTCGGATGTTTCTTCATTCTTTCTTTTTGCAATAGGTTAAGGGGTGTACAAAAGTAGGGGGAATGAACTAACGAATGGAAGAATGAAAATTCAAATATTTTTTGTGATTGAGCTTTGAAGTTTCTCGTTTGAGAAAGAAAATGCTATGCACAGACTAAAAATAAGAACTTTTGAAATTGAAAACAATTCCCAATTATGTTTTTCAGTGATAATGGATGGTTTTAATTGTTTTTTTTTTTAATTTTGCAAATTTCTTTAGAATAAAACAGTACAGTTTGTAGGAAAGCATTGGATATATTCGGGGTAATCCAAATCAGTGTACACACTAACGTACGTGCCTGTCTAAAAGAAGAATGAATAAACAACCGAAAAATATTGTCTACAATTTTCTAGTCTACAATTTTCTAATATAAACTAATATAATGTAGTTTTTTTTTCTTTTTAAGTTTGTAGGATTAATAATTTGTTGAAATTATTTCACCTTGTGTTGAGATTATTTTAACACGGCATTCTAAACACGGCGTTGGAGAACGTCAGACAGAGAGCTATCCGCAGCGCGTTTAATATTTGAATCTTGATTTTCATTTTCTCACTAAATGCCAATTAGGTTATTTTTTTCCATTTAAACAATACACTATTAAATGACACAAAATAAGTCAAAAAAATAATTTAATAAAATAAATTTCTACAACAAATTCAGAATGACTAAATTACCAAACACAAAATATTGAAAACAAATTTTTTTTTTTGGAACGCCGCGTCAAAGTTATCTCAACGCAGCTTGAAATAATCTCTACGCCGCCTTAAAAATGCGTTTTGTTTAATGAAGAGATAAAAAAAACAACTTGTAACTTATCACAACGCGACGTCTTGACGCCGTGTGGAACTTGACGCGGCGTTGAAAACGCGCTCTATGTGACTTGGAATATGTTTGTTTTACTGTTTGACTAGGCTGAAAAAAGATAATTTAACTTTAAAAAAGTACACTTTTATTGCTACTTTGTATAATACAATCTTGCAAATATACAAAGTAGGTGTTCTTCTGACCGAATGCATTTTTAAATTCATTCTTAGAACAATCTATACACTATCATCAGTATCAGGTAAAATGTTTGAAACTCTTGGATATTTTTTAACCAGTTTTAAACGTTTATATAGAGTTTTCAAGCACACAATATGTAAAAGGCAGGGAAAAAATAATAATGTATAACAACTTGCATTCGAGTAACTTGCTAGTGGCTCCTCATGGTACAAGAAAACAAGATAGCGACTTTCGTATTTTTACGTTATTAGTGACCCTTGTTGAATAAATTAATTTCCGTTTTAGAACAAAAACCGAAAAGTCAGTTTTAATTGATGAAGGAAAGGCGAATTCCATTTGACCAATGTAAAGGAAAGGAAACAAAATTATTAAACCAGTGTATAGAAGAAGTGATTTTACCACGAGAGTGGCGACAGCAGCGGCGTGGCGTGGCAGATTCATTGATACAAATTTTTATGTTTGAACAGTTCTATAATCGTGTGTATTTATTATTTTGAATAAAACGCAATTGCAATTAATGTACATATGTGTATTATATTGTATGAATTATTAGTTTTACTCAGCTGTAATTAATTATTTTTTATTAATTTCCAATAAAATACAAATTTTATCAAGTTCTCTTGTTATTATTTTCACCATTAATAAAGGAATTAAATTGAAAAGTGACAAAGATTGAACGTGAGTGCTTCGAATAAAGCAATAAAAATGTGTAAATTTATTGGAAAAAGATTTAAAATTGCCACTGAAGATATTTTGCTTTACTATGCACTTTCAATTTTTGTTAATAGATACCTCTTTATTTGATTTATCGTCTGCTTTCCACGTCAATTCCCATACATTTGAAAGTTGTTGGAGCCCTATCGGTTCAGTGATCGTGACTCTGTGTAGTGGGTATTCCAAGTTCCTGCTTCCAAGGTTGTTGCTTGATGCTTTTAAATTTTTGTTTTGTTTTTTGTTTAAGCACTAACGCCATATTGGCGAATCTATCGTTTGAATTTTTATTTTTATTTGGTTTTAATGGCGAAGCGAGTATATCAAATTATAAGTATATACGGATACATATATAAGTTTCCAAAAATTGCCAAATTTATAAAATTTTATTCATATTTATTTAAATTAAATTTGTGCCTGCTCGGGCGCCATGAACATTTATAAGATTTTTTGCGCACACATACTGTGCGTTAGTGTTTTCTTTTTTCTTTGCTTTTATTAAATCTTCTTTCCTTATGACAGTCAGTCACTGTTTGTACGTCATGCCTTCAGCATCTACTTTTAAATATACTCTTTAAATAAATCAGTTTTGTATACATATGTATTTTACTTGATTGTTGTACAATGAATCAGAGCTGTGTCAATCGTTCATTTTCAAAGATTCAATCGTTCATGATTCGGTCATTTCAAAGATTCAGTTTTTTCAATCAATCATTTTACCAATCAATCCCAAATCTACCCTCTTTCTCTCGTTTCAATTTATACCCATGCCATACCGGTCATCGAAATTTTGTGTTGTGACTTTTGAATGTGATTGTGAATAAAACATTTTGCATGGTTTCCATATGTGATATGTATCTCTGCATTTGGATCTATCCGACACCAACATCGACATCCGTGTTTCGTCAGTAAATCATTAGGTTGAGTGTATGTATCTGTGTATGTCTCTCTCTCTAGTCTCACTCTCTTTGTAAAATAAATACTTAAATTTTATTTCAGTTTCACTTTGTTTCGTTCATTTATTTCAATCATTCTCTATTTCTGGTCTAGTTCTTTGTGTGTGTATTGTGTATTTTGTATTCTGTATTGCATTCAATGATTGATTGAATTTCAGTTGCTTTTTCCGCATCGTATCGTTCTCGTTCATTTGAAAAGTATTGAAATTGTGAACGACCGACATATAGAAGTGTGATTGCAATCATCAATACTTTTCAGTGAACGGGTCATAAAGACCGAATCAATCACGATTGACACAGCTCTATAATGAATTGAGTTTTCCAGTTTTCATCAGGTAATGAGCCTAGGAACGGGGGTCATACTGTTCTTAAAGGTGGATTTAATTAAACGTTCCAATAGGAATAGCTTACGGTCATCATATCTTCCATGTATGCTATCGAGAAGTTGGATGAAGGAAATTATGACACCTAGAGCATCTAAATGCGCAAATGTGTTGATATACGCAGAGAGTTGGAAAGTGATAGACATACCAGGACCAAGCTGGGATGCACTCGACGAAAAGGCACTAGCAATGATCACATTGAGTGTCAGCCAACACAGTTGTGTTACCTAAAAAAATGCAAGTCTGCAGCGAGTGCCTGGAAAAGGCTAAGAGATGTACATTAACCCAGTGGCCCGGTGAGAAAAGTTTCGCTTTATAAAAATTTTGCTAGGTTTGCGGATGATCGAAAATGACGTCATGAGCAGCTACATAAATATATTGTATTCAACAATTTATATCAAGTTGAAGTTGATATCAAGCTAAGCGAGGAGCTCTCAGTAATAATATTACTTTCAGGCTTACCTAAGCAATATGAGAATTTCGTAATTCCCATGGAAACACGTGACAGTTTACCATCCCTAGGAATATTAAAAATCAGATTGCTAAAAGAAGGGACCAAACCGGCACTTAAAAGAACAGAAAAGAAAAAACCGTTGAATGTTACAAGTGTGGATAACGGGGTCATTATAAAAATCAATGTAAAAATAAAGCCAAAGAGGAATCACTGAAAATGCAGCAACAACATCGTTAATTTACTGTTCTAGGGGTGGCGACAGATGTGTATAGTTTAGACTCATCAAGTTGGTGTCTGGATAGCGGGGCCACAACACATATGTGTTGTGAGTGAAAAATGTTCACGAATTTTGTTGAAGAGACGGAGGATGTTGTGTTGGCGGACAATAATGTGCTTCGTGCAGTAGGCAGAGGAGACGTCATAATCTATTGCGAGTTATGTGTTATGTGTTAGATGTGCTGTTTGTTCCTAAATTGAAAAGTAATTGTATGTCCGTAAGTTGAGCAGTTGAACGTGGTTGCACAGTGCGTTTTAATAATCAGTGCGCATTAATAAGCCAGAAAGGTGTAGAAATTCTAAAAGCGCACAAGATAAAAAATCTTTTTATATTCAAAAGGAGTAAGAATGTGTTTTTTGGCGCTTCGCAGTGTAGTGCAGAAATGTGGCATAACCGATATGGGCACCTTAATTTCGCCAGTTTAGAGAATCTGAAAAAAAAAATTATCATGGTGCTAGGAATAGATAATGTGAATTTCTCAGATAAATTACAGAGCAGAACTTGTATGAAAAGTAAAATACAAACCCAACCCTTTCCAACAGCGTCAAAAAATCGAGCTAAACAACAACTGGAGCTGGTGCACACGGATGTGTGTGGGCCCTTTGAGCAGCGATATCTTGGTGGTTCAGCGTATTTTGTAACATTCATCGACAACATTTCTCGGCGCATTTTCACTTATTTTCTCAAGTTCAAGGACGAGGTATTTGACAAATTTGTGGAGTTTATAGTCCGGGAACCAGGTGAAAATTTGGTCAATCATTTCCTCTCAAGCAATAATTGGTAAAACGCATCAGGGTATAGTATTCTAAAAGTTCGTGAACAACAGCTTACAATCAGTCTACATTTAAGCTGAGAGGAAATCACTGAAAGCACATTTTTTTTGCAAGTTCAAGCATGCAGTTGACGCGTAATCCGCCTTGTTACAGCCGGCTGACTTTTTTTTTCTTCAAGTGCAAATTCCTTGCTTAATAAGAAACAGATCGCCTACTACAGCCTTGGTTAATATAACACCGTATGAGGGGTGGAGTGGTAAGAAACCCAATGTGAAGAATATGCGTACGTTTGAATCAGTGGCTGTTGGTTTGGATGCAAAACGCCACGTCAAATTCCGAGCAAAGGGCAAGGAGTACTGTTTAGTAGGTTACTAATTGGTTTCGAAGCCATTCAGAATGTACGATGAGGAAAAAAGCAGATTGTTGAGAAACGCCATGTTTCGTTTGATCAGCCTTGCGATACAACAAAACCAAAAACAGATTTCTTTCATGACTTAGAATAATTAAGTCATTGGTTTGGCATTCATAAACTAGTATTTAGTGAGAAATTAAAAGTAA
The DNA here is from genome assembly GCA_963971375.1 of Platycheirus rosarum. Lineage (NCBI taxonomy): Eukaryota > Metazoa > Arthropoda > Insecta > Diptera > Syrphidae > Platycheirus > Platycheirus rosarum. The sequence continues at coordinate 258,302 of CAXARV010000140.1, forward strand.
TGTATTTTAAAATACCGGCTCTAGATCTGAATCCTCCCATTCTTATTCAGCATAGCTTCGACTGTAAAAAAAATAGTTACAATTAGTAGTTCTGGTTATTCTTTAACCTAAATAATCTGGAAACGAAATGTTCTTCTAATTGCTTTGTATCGAACCAGTTACCGAATATAAGTACCTTGGCCTAAATATTGTATTTTTTCAATAAAAATGTTAAAAAATGGCTTTTTTACTTTGATCTATGTGAAATCAATGATAAAATCAAAATATTGGTTTAAAAATAATACATAACTTGCTTTTTATTTTGTGTCCTTGTAGTTATACTAAAAATCCAAAATAAAATTATATACATTAACTAAATTATACCCCACAACTCTCATATAATGAATTATTTTTTTATTAATGAAAGTTAATTTACATTTTAAGGGTACTCTCAACATTTGTCACAGAAGAGACGTTTTCGTAAGTCGGGAGAGATGAGGATTATACTGAAGGAATAATAAACAGCATTGGATTGACGCCTCTTATTCATATGTAATAAAAGTAATGCTTTTGCACCTACACAAACGTCTTTTAATTCCCCACTTACCATATCACTATGATCAGCTGATTCATTTGTTTGCCATTTGCTATTCAGATTGAACGATGAGGAAAATAGCAGATTGTTGAGAAACGCGATGTTTTGTTTGATGAGCCTTACGATGCAACAAAACACAAAACCAGATTTCGTTCGGTATACCAGCAGAAAGTGCTTCAACCGAAGCATCAAGCAAAGATGAAGTGAAGCTTGGCCCGCACGTTGATGATTATGACCATGAATAGCAGAATGGTGAATGCAGTGACCACGATGTTGCAAGTAAAGAGTATGCATGCGCAGAAGAACTAGAGCCAGAATACAAGCCCTATCAGGAGCAGACAGTGAAGCCAAATTACAAGTACACCCAGAAGCAGACAGTGAAGACCGGTCCAAGAACACCAAAAATACTTCGGAAAAGTAAGCCAGGACGTCCGAAAAAGACCAACAATGTTTTCAACACGATGCATGCAGAAGAGCTACCACTGCCTCAGACTTTCAAGCAGGTTTTGATTACCAATCTGTCCCCCGCCGAGTTCAAATCGTCTGTGTGTTGTGTCTCGTGTGTCTTGTTAATCCCAATTGTTTGCCTCCCGTTAGCCCCTTCTTTGCTCTTGAATACAATTTCAACATATAATAAAAAAATAAAAAAAATAGCCCTAACAAAATTTAAATAGCCGAAAAAAAATTAAATAGCATAAAAATCTCTCTCTCTGCCACTATAACCAATATTGTGTATTGTGTTATTACTTTCTTTTCATCAATTGTGTTAAGAAAAAAAAATTAAAAAAAAAACAAACAAAACAAGTTCACTGTCAGTGCTCCATTTCTAAACTAAATTAAGTGCATACTTGATGCATTATGCCGTCTGCATACAGGGAAGGTGAAAGGAAAAATAAATAAAACATAATAAAAAAAATAATAAACAAACCCAATTTTACAATGTGCATCGAAACAATAAAATAACAACCAACGAGAAAAAAAAGAACACCACACTCCTTCTCTTGATTTTTCCCTATTCCTTAGTCACAGGCGATTTAGTTTAAATCATTGGGGTAAGTCCCTATGGTTAAGCTAGATCGTTATCGGATATATTAACTGATGTTCTCTGAGTAACCAGGGGCGGATCAACTCAATTATTATTAAGGCATAACACTAATAATAATTGTTTTTGTGAAGCTCAAATTGGGACTTAGTGAAGCATTAATTATAGTTAATAATTGTCCGTCTTTGTTTTTCAAGTTTTTGTTCTTCTTTATGGGGGGTATATTCAGGGTTTATTTTTCCAACAACCGTGGGCTCAGGAAAAAAATTATGTGCTGCATAAGTTTATACTTCGTTAAACAAGCCAGCTGCTTTGGCATTAAGTGAAACTCAAGTAGGAGAAAATTCTGAGCACTCGGAATTTAGCGTTCATGGGTATAATTTAGTGCCATTATTTTTTCCCTATCACGGCCTCGCCATATATATATATTAGGAATGATGTTGCATACCACCTTCTACCAAAATATTTTCTGTGTTCAAATACAGATTTAAACTTCATGTGGTTAAAATTCACGGTAAATGAGCGCATCATAAATACTTGTTTCATCTATAGAAGCCCTAATTTGGACAGAGTGTCAACTTCCAACGAATTTGATTCTTTGTCAGACTCCAAACCAAGTATTGTTGCCCATTATCCTCACACTGAAATCATTATTACGGGTGATTTCAATGTACACAATTCAAGTTAGCTTCGCTATTCTGGCCAGACAACACCCGAATGAAGGTATGTTGAAATCTTTGCTGAGTTAAACCAAATTACTCAGCTTGTTGATGAGCCAACCCGAATTACTGACCTCACAGGCCATGCCGCCAACACACTTGATTTGTTTCTTACCTCCGTTCCTGATATACAAAAAATTCGTGTTTTTTCGCCTCTTGGCACATCTGACCATTTTGTCATTTCTGCAAATCTCTCGTGCCAACAAAACTCAGTTGAAGAGAAACCCCCAAGGAGAACCGTTTAGCAATACGAGAAAGACAACTGGGACGGTCTCAATAATTTCTTCAGGATCTCTAACTGGTCGCTCTGCTTCCTCGGTAGTGACAAAGACTCCAACGCAGTTATGGTAACAAATGTTATCCTCTTAGGTATGAGAAATTTTGTCCCGAATAGGTAAAAAAGTATCAAACCTAAAGATAACTCATGGTTTGATTCGAGCTATAAAGAGGTTATCAGGTTGAAAGAGGTAAGTTTCCGATGTTATAAAGCCAACAAAACCGAGGAAAATCGGAAAAAGTTTCAGCAAGCTAGGAAGGCCTGTAATGTTCACATTCGCAAGACTTAATTTTTACATGAACAAAAAATCCGGCAAAAAATATTGCAATGTCCTAAAGGCAGTACATTTTTTTTGTCATTTGTTAAAAACATAAAGAACTCCTCGTCATTATCGGTTCCTACGCTAGTCTTCAATGATCCTCCTGTTGTCAGTTCTCAAGAAAAAGCAGATCTACTTGCAGCCCAATTCGCTGCTAACTCAATGCTGCCAGCAGGTATTAGTACTCCTCCTGTACTCGAAAGCGTAAATGATTTCATGCGACCAATCTTATTTCGCACTCGTACAGTTGCAAGAGTATAAGCAGATCTTAACATACACAAATCCACTGGCCCGGATAATATCCCCGCTTTTGTTCTTAAGAGGTGTTCTTCAACGCTGGCAAAAACATTACGTAAGCTTTTCCATCTGTCCTATTCCTCTGGTCTCTTTCCGAGAGGTGAATCTTCTTCTCCCTCAAACTATCGACCAATTGTTGATTAATTTTCAGCTAAAGAAATATTTTGAGGACCGAAAGCTTCTTAGTGACCGGCAATACGGTTTTCATAGCAACAGGTCTACTGGTGATTTGATTGTATATCTCACCGAAAAGTGGAACCAATCTTTCCTTCGTTTTGGGGAAAACAAAATTATTGCACTTGATATGTGTAAAGCATTTGATAGAGTTTGGCATCAAGTTCTTTTATCGAAAATGCGTGCATTTGCACTCGACGAATCTCTTCTTCGTTGGATTATGATTACCTTTCGAAACGGTCAATACAATTTGTATTGGACGGATTCAAGTCTGATTCTCACAAAATAAACGCTGGCGTGCCCCAGGACTCTGTTTTGTCTCCGACTCTCTTCCTTATATTTATCAATGACTTATTATCTGAAGCAACTAATCCTATCAATTTCAAGATTCACATCATCGTTCTTTGGATGTGGAACTGCAACTGATCTTGACGGCAATGTACAATGGATAATAAGAAACCACGTAGAATTTAATGCTTCGAAAACTCAATGTTGTCTTTTGGCGTTGAAGCGAAATATAACCCAAATGCACTTGCATTGAGGAAACCGGGTTAATAATAAAAAAAATATAGTTAGGAGTAAGTACGCCCTATACTGGCGGGCAGCTATGAATACAGAATATGAGGCGTTAGTGGCAAACGGAACGTGGACATTGACTGACTTACCCAAGGACCAACAGGCGATTGGTTGCAAATGGGTGCCGTCAAGGGAGACGGCAACGGCAGTATAGAGCGGTACAAGTCACGGCTGGTGGTCAAAAGTTGTTCGCAGAAATTTGGTCTGAATTATACCGAAACCTTCTCGCCATTGTGTGTTGCTATGAAACCATACGCTTGATTTTGGCTCCATCTGTTGAGCTGAAGTTCACCTACAATAAATGGATATTTGTACTGCTTATCTGAAGAGCGAGTTAAACGATGAAGCCTATATGAAGCAGTCTGAAGGGTATGAAGACAAGACGTGTGTCAAGAAATTGCTTAAACTCAACAAAGCTATATACGGGCTGAAACAAGCAGGAAGGGAGTGAAACTCCAAGTTAAATGCAGCGCTGTGCGATATTGGTTTTACTCCGTGTCAGAACGAACCATGCTTGTATAAGCAAGACATTAAAGGCAATCTTTGTCTAATAGTTATCTGTGTAGATGATTTACTTATAGCGTGTCAGAAAAAGACAGATTTGATGGATATCAAATCAATGATAGCTATAAAGTTTGAATGCATCGACAAAGGTCCGTTACAGATGTGTTTGGACATGCAAACTGAGCGTGATGGTAAAATAGGCGATATATAGCCATGAACCAGATATTGTATATCAAAGATATGTTACATCAGCATGACATGAAGCAGTGCAGAGTTGCGGCGACACGACGCCATTAGATGCAGGTTTCCAAGTGGCGTGTGATAGTAAAAGTTGTGTGACTGAAGGTCCAACGCAATATCAGTCAATTATTGGTGAGTTAATGTGGTTAACAATAATTTCGAGACCAGGCATCATTGTGTTGTGAATTTGGCACAAAGAAATAACAACCCGTATAGCGAACATGTCGCAGGTGTTAAATATGTAATGCAGTATCCTGCAGCTACGGTAAACATGAAATTTAATTATCGTGCATGTGGTCAGGCATTTGATGGCTTCGTGGATGCAGACTGGGGTGGAGATGTGAGCAACCGCAGGTCATACCGGCTATGTGTTTTTCTTGTCAGGCGGTCCAATCTCATGGATGTCAAAAAACCAGAATTGTGTGGCACTGAGCAGATCGGAGGCTAAATACATGGCTCTGCCTTCTGCTACAAAAAAAGCGCTATATTTCAGACGTCTTCTAATCGAGATCGACTGTGATGAAAAGGTCAAAGCATATTGACATCAGGCACCATTTCATCCGAGAGGTCATCCATAGTGGTGACATTGAATTAAAATTTGTTTCAACCGATAACATGGTAGCAGATGTGCTAACAAAAAAATCTTTCGAAACAAAAACATTGTCATTTTGGAAATTAATGAATTTAAATTAACGTAAAATGTAACTAATAACTATGTATGTATACAGATTCACATTAAGGAAGGGTGTTGAAAAATATGTTACTCTGTATACCTACTTACTTAAACATGCAGACTAGGCAGACGGCAAAATTCATTCTACTATTCTATAAGATGTTTATAAAAACTGTTAATACGAGTTTTCTAATAAAGAATTTATAATAATTATAATAATAATAATAATAATAATAATAATAATAATAATAATATTAATAATAATAATAATAATAATAATAATAATAATAATAATAATAATAATAATAATAATAATAATAATAATAATAATAATAATAATAATAATAATAATAATAATAATAATAATAATAATAATAATAATAATAATAATAATAATAATAATAATAATAATAATAATAATAATAATAATAATAATAATAATAATAATAATAATAATAATAATAATAATAATAATAATAATAATAATAATAATAATAATAATAATAATAATAATAATAATAATAATAATAATAATAATAATAATAATAATAATAATAATAATAATAATAATAATAATAATAATAATAATAATAATAATAATAATAATAATAATAATAATAATAATAATAATAATAATAATAATAATAATAATAATAATAATAATAATAATAATAATAATAATAATAATAATAATAATAATAATAATAATAATAATAATAATAATAATAATAATAATAATAATAATAATAATAATAATAATAATAATAATAATAATAATAATAATAATAATAATAATAATAATAATAATAATAATAATAATAATAATAATAATAATAATAATAATAATAATAATAATAATAATAATAATAATAATAATAATAATAATAATAATAATAATAATAATAATAATAATAATAATAATAATAATAATAATAATAATAATAATAATAATAATAATAATAATAATAATAATAATAATAATAATAATAATAATAATAATAATAATAATAATAATAATAATAATAATAATAATAATAATAATAATAATAATAATAATAATAATAATAATAATAATAATAATAATAATAATAATAATAATAATAATAATAATAATAATAATAATAATAATAATAATAATAATAATAATAATAATAATAATAATAATAATAATAATAATAATAATAATAATAATAATAATAATAATAATAATAATAATAATAATAATAATAATAATAATAATAATAATAATAATAATAATAATAATAATAATAATAATAATAATAATAATAATAATAATAATAATAATAATAATAATAATAATAATAATAATAATAATAATAATAATAATAATAATAATAATAATAATAATAATAATAATAATAATAATAATAATAATAATAATAATAATAATAATAATAATAATAATAATAATAATAATAATAATAATAATAATAATAATAATAATAATAATAATAATAATAATAATAATAATAATAATAATAATAATAATAATAATAATAATAATAATAATAATAATAATAATAATAATAATAATAATAATAATAATAATAATAATAATAATAATAATAATAATAATAATAATAATAATAATAATAATAATAATAATAATAATAATAATAATAATAATAATAATAATAATAATAATAATAATAATAATAATAATAATAATAATAATAATAATAATAATAATAATAATAATAATAATAATAATAATAATAATAATAATAATAATAATAATAATAATAATAATAATAATAATAATAATAATAATAATAATAATAATAATAATAATAATAATAATAATAATAATAATAATAATAATAATAATAATAATAATAATAATAATAATAATAATAATAATAATAATAATAATAATAATAATAATAATAATAATAATAATAATAATAATAATAATAATAATAATAATAATAATAATAATAATAATAATAATAATAATAATAATAATAATAATAATAATAATAATAATAATAATAATAATAATAATAATAATAATAATAATAATAATAATAATAATAATAATAATAATAATAATAATAATAATAATAATAATAATAATAATAATAATAATAATAATAATAATAATAATAATAATAATAATAATAATAATAATAATAATAATAATAATAATAATAATAATAATAATAATAATAATAATAATAATAATAATAATAATAATAATAATAATAATAATAATAATAATAATAATAATAATAATAATAATAATAATAATAATAATAATAATAATAATAATAATAATAATAATAATAATAATAATAATAATAATAATAATAATAATAATAATAATAATAATAATAATAATAATAATAATAATAATAATAATAATAATAATAATAATAATAATAATAATAATAATAATAATAATAATAATAATAATAATAATAATAATAATAATAATAATAATAATAATAATAATAATAATAATAATAATAATAATAATAATAATAATAATAATAATAATAATAATAATAATAATAATAATAATAATAATAATAATAATAATAATAATAATAATAATAATAATAATAATAATAATAATAATAATAATAATAATAATAATAATAATAATAATAATAATAATAATAATATAATAATAATAATAATAATAATAATAATAATAATAATAATAATAATAATAATAATAATAATAATAATAATAATAATAATAATAATAATAATAATAATAATAATAATAATAATAATAATAATAATAATAATAATAATAATAATAATAATAATAATAATAATAATAATAATAATAATAATAATAATAATAATAATAATAATAATAATAATAATAATAATAATAATAATAATAATAATAATAATAATAATAATAATAATAATAATAATAATAATAATAATAATAATAATAATAATAATAATAATAATAATAATAATAATAATAATAATAATAATAATAATAATAATAATAATAATAATAATAATAATAATAATAATAATAATAATAATAATAATAATAATAATAATAATAATAATAATAATAATAATAATAATAATAATAATAATAATAATAATAATAATAATAATAATAATAATAATAATAATAATAATAATAATAATAATAATAATAATAATAATAATAATAATAATAATAATAATAATAATAATAATAATAATAATAATAATAATAATAATAATAATAATAATAATAATAATAATAATAATAATAATAATAATAATAATAATAATAATAATAATAATAATAATAATAATAATAATAATAATAATAATAATAATATTAAACCGGGTTAATAATAAAAAAAATATAGTTAGCAGTAAGTACGCCCTATACTGGCGGGCAGCTATGAATACAGAATATGAGGCGTTAGTGGCAAACGGAACGTGGACATTGACTGACTTACCCAAGGACCAACAGGCGATTGGTTGCAAATGGGTGCCGTCAAGGGAGACGGCAACGGCAGTATAGAGCGGTACAAGTCACGGCTGGTGGTCAAAAGTTGTTCGCAGAAATTTGGTCTGAATTATACCGAAACCTTCTCGCCATTGTGTGTTGCTATGAAACCATACGCTTGATTTTGGCTCCATCTGTTGAGCTGAAGTTCACCTACAATAAATGGATATTTGTACTGCTTATCTGAAGAGCGAGTTAAACGATGAAGCCTATATGAAGCAGTCTGAAGGGTATGAAGACAAGACGTGTGTCAAGAAATTGCTTAAACTCAACAAAGCTATATACGGGCTGAAACAAGCAGGAAGGGAGTGAAACTCCAAGTTAAATGCAGCGCTGTGCGATATTGGTTTTACTCCGTGTCAGAACGAACCATGCTTGTATAAGCAAGACATTAAAGGCAATCTTTGTCTAATAGTTATCTGTGTAGATGATTTACTTATAGCGTGTCAGAAAAAGACAGATTTGATGGATATCAAATCAATGATAGCTATAAAGTTTGAATGCATCGACAAAGGTCCGTTACAGATGTGTTTGGACATGCAAACTGAGCGTGATGGTGAAATAGGCGATATATAGCCATGAACCAGATATTGTATATCAAAGATATGTTACATCAGCATGACATGAAGCAGTGCAGAGTTGCGGCGACACGACGCCATTAGATGCAGGTTTCCAAGTGGCGTGTGATAGTAAAAGTTGTGTGACTGAAGGTCCAACGCAATATCAGTCAATTATTGGTGAGTTAATGTGGTTAACAATAATTTCGAGACCAGGCACCATTGTGTTGTGAATTTGGCACAAAGAAATAACAACCCGTATAGCGAACATGTCGCAGGTGTTAAATATGTAATGCGGTATCCTGCAGCTACGGTAAACATGAAATTTAATTATCGTGCATGTGGTCAGGCATTTGATGGCTTCGTGGATGCAGACTGGGGTGGAGATGTGAGCAACCGCAGGTCATACCGGCTATGTGTTTTTCTTGTCAGGCGGTCCAATCTCATGGATGTCAAAAAACCAGAATTGTGTGGCACTGAGCAGTTCGGAGGCTAAATACATGGCTCTGCCTTCTGCTACAAAAAAAGCGCTATATTTCAGACGTCTTCTAATCGAGATCGACTGTGATGAAAAGGTCAAAGCATATTGACATCAGGCACCATTTCATCCGAGAGGTCATCCATAGTGGTGACATTGAATTAAAATTTGTTTCAACCGATAACATGGTAGCAGATGTGCTAACAAAAAAATCTTTCGAAACAAAAACATTGTCATTTTGGAAATTAATGAATTTAAATTAACGTAAAATGTAACTAATAACTATGTATGTATACAGATTCACATTAAGGAAGGGTGTTGAAAAATATGTTACTCTCTATACCTACTTACTTAAACATGCAGACTAGGCAGACGGCAAAATTCATTCTACTATTCTATAAGATGTATATAAAAACTGTTAATACGAGTTTTCTAATAAAGAACTTATAATAATTATAATAATAATAATAATAATAATAATAATAATAATAATAATAATAATAATAATAATAATAATAATAATAATAATAATAATATTAATAATAATAATAATAATAATAATAATAATAATAATAATAATAATAATAATAATAATAATAATAATAATAATAATAATAATAATAATAATAATAATAATAATAATAATAATAATAATAATATAATAATAATAATAATAATAATAATAATAATAATAATAATAATAATAATAATAATAATAATAATAATAATAATAATAATAATAATAATAATAATAATAATAATAATAATAATAATAATAATAATAATAATAATAATAATAATAATAATAATAATAATAATAATAATAATAATAATAATAATAATAATAATAATAATAATAATAATAATAATAATAATAATAATAATAATAATAATAATAATAATAATAATAATAATAATAATAATAATAATAATAATAATAATAATAATAATAATAATAATAATAATAATAATAATAATAATAATAATAATAATAATAATAATAATAATAATAATAATAATAATAATAATAATAATAATAATAATAATAATAATAATAATAATAATAATAATAATAATAATAATAATAATAATAATAATAATAATAATAATAATAATAATAATAATAATAATAATAATAATAATATTAATAATAATAATAATAATAATAATAATAATAATAATAACAATAATAATAATAATAATAATAATAATAATAATAATAATAATAATAATAATAATAATAATAATAATAATAATAATAATAATAATAATAATAATAATAATAATAATAATAATAATAATAATAATAATAATAATAATAATAATAATAATAATAATAATAATAATAATAATAATAATAATAATAATAATAATAATAATAATAATAATAATAATAATAATAATAATAATAATAATAATAATAATAATAATAATAATAATAATAATAATAATAATAATAATAATAATAATAATAATAATAATAATAATAATAATAATAATAATAATAATAATAATAATAATAATAATAATAATAATAATAATAATAATAATAATAATAATAATAATAATAATAATAATAATAATAATAATAATAATAATAATAATAATAATAATAATAATAATAATAATAATAATAATAATAATATAATAATAATAATAATAATAATAATAATAATAATAATAATAATAATAATAATAATAATAATAATAATAATAATAATAATAATAATAATAATAATAATAATAATAATAATAATAATAATAATAATAATAATAATAATAATAATAATAATAATAATAATAATAATAATAATAATAATAATAATAATAATAATAATAATAATAATAATAATAATAATAATAATAATAATAATAATAATAATAATAATAATAATAAATAATAATAATAATAATAATAATAATAATAATAATAATAATAATAATAATAATAATAATAATAATAATAATAATAATAATAATAATAATAATAATAATAATAATAATAATAATAATAATAATAATAATAATAATAATAATAATAATAATAATAATAATAATAATAATAATAATAATAATAATAATAATAATAATAATAATAATAATAATAATAATAATAATAATATTAAACCGGGTTAATAATAAAAAAAATATAGTTAGCAGTAAGTACGCCCTATACTGGCGGGCAGCTATGAATACAGAATATGAGGCGTTAGTGGCAAACGGAACGTGGACATTGACTGACTTACCCAAGGACCAACAGGCGATTGGTTGCAAATGGGTGCCGTCAAGGGAGACGGCAACGGCAGTATAGAGCGGTACAAGTCACGGCTGGTGGTCAAAAGTTGTTCGCAGAAATTTGGTCTGAATTATACCGAAACCTTCTCGCCATTGTGTGTTGCTATGAAACCATACGCTTGATTTTGGCTCCATCTGTTGAGCTGAAGTTCACCTACAATAAATGGATATTTGTACTGCTTATCTGAAGAGCGAGTTAAACGATGAAGCCTATATGAAGCAGTCTGAAGGGTATGAAGACAAGACGTGTGTCAAGAAATTGCTTAAACTCAACAAAGCTATATACGGGCTGAAACAAGCAGGAAGGGAGTGAAACTCCAAGTTAAATGCAGCGCTGTGCGATATTGGTTTTACTCCGTGTCAGAACGAACCATGCTTGTATAAGCAAGACATTAAAGGCAATCTTTGTCTAATAGTTATCTGTGTAGATGATTTACTTATAGCGTGTCAGAAAAAGACAGATTTGATGGATATCAAATCAATGATAGCTATAAAGTTTGAATGCATCGACAAAGGTCCGTTACAGATGTGTTTGGACATGCAAACTGAGCGTGATGGTGAAATAGGCGATATATAGCCATGAACCAGATATTGTATATCAAAGATATGTTACATCAGCATGACATGAAGCAGTGCAGAGTTGCGGCGACACGACGCCATTAGATGCAGGTTTCCAAGTGGCGTGTGATAGTAAAAGTTGTGTGACTGAAGGTCCAACGCAATATCAGTCAATTATTGGTGAGTTAATGTGGTTAACAATAATTTCGAGACCAGGCACCATTGTGTTGTGAATTTGGCACAAAGAAATAACAACCCGTATAGCGAACATGTCGCAGGTGTTAAATATGTAATGCGGTATCCTGCAGCTACGGTAAACATGAAATTTAATTATCGTGCATGTGGTCAGGCATTTGATGGCTTCGTGGATGCAGACTGGGGTGGAGATGTGAGCAACCGCAGGTCATACCGGCTATGTGTTTTTCTTGTCAGGCGGTCCAATCTCATGGATGTCAAAAAACCAGAATTGTGTGGCACTGAGCAGTTCGGAGGCTAAATACATGGCTCTGCCTTCTGCTACAAAAAAAGCGCTATATTTCAGACGTCTTCTAATCGAGATCGACTGTGATGAAAAGGTCAAAGCATATTGACATCAGGCACCATTTCATCCGAGAGGTCATCCATAGTGGTGACATTGAATTAAAATTTGTTTCAACCGATAACATGGTAGCAGATGTGCTAACAAAAAAATCTTTCGAAACAAAAACATTGTCATTTTGGAAATTAATGAATTTAAATTAACGTAAAATGTAACTAATAACTATGTATGTATACAGATTCACATTAAGGAAGGGTGTTGAAAAATATGTTACTCTCTATACCTACTTACTTAAACATGCAGACTAGGCAGACGGCAAAATTCATTCTACTATTCTATAAGATGTATATAAAAACTGTTAATACGAGTTTTCTAATAAAGAACTTATAATAATTATAATAATAATAATAATAATAATAATAATAATAATAATAATAATAATAATAATAATAATAATAATAATAATAATAATAATAATATTAATAATAATAATAATAATAATAATAATAATAATAATAATAATAATAATAATAATAATAATAATAATAATAATAATAATAATAATAATAATAATAATAATAATAATAATAATAATAATAATAATAATAATAATAATAATAATAATAATAATAATAATAATAATAATAATAATAATAATAATAATAATAATAATAATAATAATAATAATAATAATAATAATAATAATAATAATAATAATAATAATAATAATAATAATAATAATAATAATAATAATAATAATAATAATAATAATAATAATAATAATAATAATAATAATAATAATAAT